>JAMJFZ010002250.1:0-149334 GCA_026225945.1 Cricetomys ansorgei
GCTTCTCCCAGGTCTGTTTGCATACAGGGTCTTGGATTCTCCCCACACAGATCCAGTCTCCCTACTGCAGGTAGCTCCTAGTATTAAACCCTGCATCTGTGATGAGCAGCAACGCCAGGCATGAAAATGCATCTCCTGTGATTCCCAGGGACGATGTCTTGGAAGTACCATGGCCATCGCTGAGGCTCCTCCCCGCCGGAAGGCTTCTCCATCCACTCACAGGGCTCTCTACCCTCGCCCCTGATTCCTCTCATTCTTTCTCGAACAGTTTAGAACTATGCTCACTGGTTCCTTTTGAATATACCCTCTCCCATTCTACCTGGGTCCTTTCCATACCCTGGTTCATAAATATATATGCCCTGATTCCTTCCTGTGAGCATCTACCCCTACCTTCAGGAAGCCTGTGTTTGATGGGCATACTGCTCAGGGTACTGAATGACAAGGTTTTCCCCAAACCAGAAACCCAGGTGGTTCCCAGGGTAGAAATAACCTGAGCCTACTGCCCTGTCCTTCTTGGGAGTAACTCAGCAAGAGGCTAGAGATGGACACACATCTAGTCCTGCATCTTGAAGATGGAATGGGATGCAGGGCCTTACGCTATGGCTGGGGCTTACTGGGGCTGGTTTGAGGAATGAGCACAGAAAAGATGTCCTGTTCATTGTGGGTCAAAGAAGTGCAAGAGAAAACTGGCAAAGACTTTGAAAGGTTCGATAACACATTCAGAGATCAAAGATGGGAAAGGACCCTCTCCGCTTTGTAAATGGGATTGTAAACCATTACAGCTTCCACGGAGGGCAATTTGGCACATTCTACCCAATGCACACAGATGCAAAGACCCAGACGTCCCTCTTCTAGAAGCAAAGCATCGACTTACCAGTGCAGGTTTAGGAATTGAACATGGCGGTATTTTCTTAGGACGATGGTAAAGGTGAGAGGTTCCACCCTTGGGCTATATAGTCCGTGAGAGAATGCAATTGGCAGACAGACAAAAGAATTAGGACTGCCCGGGTCTGAATACAGAACCAAGTCCTAGGAGCATCGTGAAGCAGAAAGTCAAACAGTGAGGTAATGGAGAATTGAGCAGTCAGGCTTTAGGTCCAGGCAGTGAATGAAATGGCCATGCTTCCGCTGGGCTTACCTGCCGTGTGTGAAGAACATCTCTGGATGGGCACCCAAAAAACCAGTTGCGTTGGTTTTATAAGAGTCAGTATTTTGACTACAGACATTGTTTTATAACCTTAAGATTTTGAAATTGTAACCTGGTGTCTCTAACCTGTAAGTTCCTCCCCAAGTTGCTTTTGGTCCTGTTGTTTATTACAGCCACAGAGACGTGAACTAAGACACTGTTGAAAAACTAGTTTAAAATGGACTAGGGGATGAGAGCTGCTCAGTAGGTGAAGCATTTGCAGTACAAGTGTGAAACCCAGAGGTTGGAACCTCAGCACCCAGAGGGCTCCTACCCGAGTGACTGTGGGCAAGTTTGCCTAACGGAGTGTGCTAGAGTCTGGATGTTTGTGTCTTCCCAAACCCATACCTTGAAACTTATCCCCTGATGTGACAGTATTAAGAAGCAGACTATTTGAGAGGTGAAGGCTCCTTGTAAAGGAGCCTGCGGGCTGAGGAGGTGGCGCAGATGGCAGAGTGGTTGCCTAGCAAGAACAAACCCCTGGGTTCCATTCCCATCCCTGTATAAGCCAGGTGTGATGATGAATGTCCGTGATCCCCCACACTCAGGGCACCCCCAGAAGATCAGAGTTCAAGGCCATCCTCGGCTATGTACCAAGTTCAAGACCCTGTCTCAAAAAGGGGAGTGGAGAGAGGATCCAGAGAGATGGCTCAGTAGTTAAAGTGCTTGCTGCACATGTCTGGGTTCCCCAGAATTCATGTAAGGGAGAAAAGGGAGAGTACTGACTCTGCAGAGTCGTCCCCTGACTTCCACACAGGTTGTGGCGTGTCACACACAGACACAGACACAAACCACACATACACTAATAATACTAGTAGTAACCGTAATAATAATGAATAGATTTCTTTAAAGAAAAAAAAAGAGGCAGTCTGGAGAGATGGCTCACCAGTTAAATACACTTACTGCTCATATAGAGGACCCTGGTTCTCCTCTCAACACCCACATAGTGGCTCACAACCACCTGCGACTTCAATTCCAGAGGATCCGACACCCTCTTCTGGCCTCCTTGGGAACTGCACACACTTGGTGCATATAAATTCATGCAGGCACACACCCATACACGTAAGTAAATAATGATGATGGTGATGGTGAATCAAAGACTTGGCTGGAGGAACGCCTGTTTCCATACAAAGCTGGGAGGAGGCACCTCTGTGAAGCAGGAAACCTTCACAAGTTATTGAGTCCGTGGGCACCTTGAATTTCTCAGCCTCCAGAAGTGGCTGCTGTTGCCTTCCTGTTGCTTATAAATTGCCCAGCCTGAGACATTTTGCTCTGTTATCCTGAATGAGCAAACTGGGCTGACTCTCCATAGCTCCATCTGTGAAAGAAAGAAAGAAAAGAAAGAGAGAGAGAGAGAGAGAGAGAGAGAGAGAGGAGAGGGAGGGAGGGAGGAGAGAGAGAGAGAAAGAATGAAGAAAGAAAGAAAGAAAAGAAAGAAAGAAAGAAAGAAAAGAAAGAAAGAAAGAAGAAGAAAGAAAGGAAGGAAAGAGAGAAGAGAGAGAAAGAAAGAAAGAGAAATGATATCTTCCTCATAGAGTGGCCACAGGACGATCTAAATCTAAGAAGACAGAGGTGTAGAGGAACACTTGGAAGAAGTTTTTATTTTGATTTCTTTGAAAATACAAAATGGTGCTTGGATTAGGTTTGCATTTCCACCCCAGCTGTGGTTTAGTTGTTTACGAGTTGGATTTGGAATGCTTGATGCAGGTGGCTGTATATAAGTTAGGTGCAGTCGTTCTGGCACTTGTAGCCTGTTTTGGGGATTGGGTGCTGCATGGGAATATATGAACTTTTGGCTTAGGGTATGAAAGGTCTGAATCCCTGAGAGTGGGGGTGGGCATTGGTTGGTATTTCGTTGATTGGGTTGTTGTCATCCTTAGTGTGTCAATTCCTAAAAGAACAAAGGTTGGAGAGATTGAATTTACAGACCATGAGCTGAGACACTAGTCTGACTCTGTCAGCTAGTCCTAAGTTCAAGCTCAGGGCAGCCTAAAGAGGCTGTGAAGATTTCTACCTTTCTCTCATTCTATATCAAGGCCGCTTGCAAAAGCGGTGAAAATTTATTTCTATCCTTCCTTTTTCCTTCCCTAAATGGAGGGTAAAAGATTGTAACGTACTGCTACACAGCGGCCCAGAGGTGCACACAGCCCAGGTTCCCCACTGCTGCGGGCTGTTGTGGGAAGGAGAAGGGAAATTCTTTGTGCTCACTGGAGCATTTTTTTGCATTGTCAGTTTCTCCTTCCCGTCTCCAGTTCCCACTTTAGCTGTTTCTTCTTGGCCTGAGCTGGGCCTAAGCAGTCTGAAGGATGGACTGTGACATTCAAGTTCATGTTTTTGTTTGTTGGATTTTGTTTTGTTTTGCTTCTCTCACTCCCATTTCCGTGTGTGTGTGTGTGTGTGTGTGTGTGTGTGTGTGTGTGTCTGTGTGTGTCTGTGTTTGCATGTGTGTAGGCACAAGCGTGTGCAGGTATGAATGCACATGTGTAAGCACACATATATGTGGAAGCCCAAGATTGATGTCAGGAATCATCTCCAAACACTCTTTCGCCTTATTCAATTAAAGTGGGGTCTCTCTGTCAAACCCAGGGCTTGCCTATGTGGCTAGTCTTGTCCTGGGGATCCTCTGTCTCCATCATCCAAAACTGGAATTACAGGCGTGCTGCTGTGCTGGCTCACCAGGCATTTACAAGAGTTCTGGGGACCCAAGACCCTCTGGTCCTCATGCTTGTGCACTTTAAGCGCCAAGACCTCGCCCCGTCGTAGTTAAATTTTTTAACACAGAGTGTCATGTTATCTGGACCTTGACTTCATTGACAGTCCTGTGGCCACTTCCTGAGTGCCTGGATCACAGCTATGGGCCACCACTGTGGGCTTGAGACGGCACAGGGATCCCAACCATCCCTGGGGCGCATGGGGAAGGAAGGAGGAATGTGAGAGTCTAGTTCTTCCTTTTCTCACGCTCTCAACAACTTAAATCCAAATATTTGTTTCGCCTGAAAGTTATACTCAAATAGAAATGGGTGAAGGAGAGGAACAGGCTCAGAAGAGACAGAGGCTTGTCTCCCTCTACTCCAGTAGCCAGAGTTGAACACTGAGCCCAAGGCTGCGTCTCATCCTTTAAAAAGAAAACAGAAAGGGGCCTGGAGAGACGGCTCGGTAGTTAGAGCACTGGCTGCTTCTGCAGAGTTCTGGGGTTCAGTCCCAAGTATCCACAGGGCAGCTCACAACCATCTATAACTCTAGTTCCTGGGGATCCAACACCATCTTCTGGACTTTGTGAGCACACATGTATATGGTACATATGCATACATGCAGGCAAAACACCCATACATATAACAAAAAAATAAAGAGATGTTTTTAAAGGAAAAGCTTGGGTGACAACTTCCTGCTCACCTAAACAGAGATCTGTGATGACCAGGAGCAGAACTTAAATTTTTATTTTCTTTTTAAAAAATATTTTCAGAAGCCTGGAGTGGTGGTGCACACCTTTAATCCCAGCTCTTGGGAGGCAGAAGCAGGCAGATCTCTGTGAGTTCGAGGCCAGCCTGGTCTATGTAGTGAATTCCAGGGCAGCAAGGGCTACACAGAGAAACCCTGTCTCAAAAAAACAAATATTTCAGTAAAACTAAACTTTCTCCTTAAAATTTTTTAAATTATTGTTTTGCTCTATATGGGTGTTTTGCCTGCATGTGTGTCTATGTGTCAGGTGCATGCCTGGCCCTCACAAAGACCAGAGGAGGGCGTCAGACCCCCTGGGACGGGAGTTACATATAGTTTGAGTTGTCATGTGGGTGCTGGGAACTGAATCCAGGTCTTCTGAAAGAATACTGAGCCATCTTTCCAGCTCCTAACAATCCTTAATTCAGTCTCTTCTTCCTTATTTTTATTTAATTTTCAAAATTAACATGCAGTCGCTGTAGTTGAATCTTTTCTTTAAAACAGTTTGACTATGTAGCCCAGGTTAGACCTGACCTGATCCTCCTGAGTACTATACAGGCCGCACCACCACACCCAAGGCCTATGTATTAAAGGCTGGGTCATTGGCCTCTGATGCTATTGGTAGGTGTGGGAGTCCTTAGAAGATGGGATCTGGTCAGGGAAAGTTAGCTCAGCAGGGGTGTCTGCGGAAGGAATACTGGTCCTCTACCTCCCAACTGCTGGGATGAGTTTGAAGGTGTCATTTGCAGAATTTTGTTTTTATTTGCTTGGTTTTCTTGTTTCATTTTAGGTTTTTGTTCTTTTCAGATAGGGTCTAACTGTAGCTCTGGCTGCCCTGGAACTCACTGTGTAGACCAGGATGGCCTTGAACTCACAGAGATCCACCTGCCTCTGCCTCCAAAGTGCCAGAATTAAAAGCGTGTGTCACACCTGGCTTTAGGAACATTTTAAATTCTGACTGAGAATGTAGCTCGGTGTGGAGTGTCTTACACAGAACACACCGAGTACTGGTTGTAATTCACAGCACTGGAGGGTGGGGGATATCATCAACAA
The DNA here is from genome assembly GCA_026225945.1 of Cricetomys ansorgei. Classification (NCBI taxonomy): domain Eukaryota; kingdom Metazoa; phylum Chordata; class Mammalia; order Rodentia; family Nesomyidae; genus Cricetomys; species Cricetomys ansorgei. The sequence continues at coordinate 5,678 of JAMJFZ010002250.1, forward strand.
CTTAGATTATTCCCATAGCTCTCTGAGACATGGAGCCTCATAATAAATCTTTAATAGGACAGGGAGGGCAGTGTGATTTTAAGTCCTGTTGTTTTATTACTATTTTCAAAATTGTTTTAGCTTTTCCAGTTCCTTTCCCTTCCACGGAAATTTAAGAATCATCTTGTTTATCTCTCTCTCTCTCTCTCTCTGTGTGTGTAGAATTGATTTTTGAGACAGGGTCTCTTGTATATTAGGCTGGCTTTGAACTCCATATGTAGCCTGGATGATCTTGAACTTCTGATGCTCCTGCCTCTGCCTTCCAAATGCTGGAACTGCAGGTTTATAATTCATGTCCAGTTTATGCTTTGTGCATGCTAGGCAAGCATTCTGCCAATTGAAATATACCCAGCCCTCCAACTTTGTTTTTATCTTGCTTTCTCAAGGTACAAACTTATGACATCCCAATTTTATTTTTTACAATACCTTTATTAATAATTTGAGTTTCATACAATGTATCTTGATTACATTCTCTTTCCTTTCCTCCATATTCCCCCTCCTGTCCCCATGTCCAGAGAGAGAGAGAGAGAGAGAGAGAGAGAGAGGAAGCTAAATCCAGCTAGTGTGGTAGGAACATGGACCATGGGCATCACCACATATCCTGGAGGCAGCAGGCTGCTCAGATGATGGACATTTGCCAGGCCCATACCAACCCAAGACCAAGTAAAACAAAGTTCAACCTGAAGTTGGGTCCCACTGCCCAAGCCCACAGGCACCCAGACACTGAGCAGGTACCCCGATATCCTGCAAGGACCAGGGCATCTCACATGTCCTCAGACATCCCAAAGGCACCTGAACATCCCACAGGCATCAGGGCCTACTGTAGGTATCTGGACAGCCTTCAGGTACCAGGACACCACCCCCCCCCTCCATCAGACTCCAGGGAATCCTGAAGATGCCCAGACATCACACAGGCACTTGGCAAACCCACAGACACCCAGACACCTCACAAGCACCCAGATATCCCTCAGGCACCTAGATATCACCCATGCACCCAGATATTCCTCAGGCACTCAGACATCCTGCAGGTATCAGGGCCTCCTGCAGGCACCGAACCTCCCTTAGGCACCAGGACATTCCACAGGCTACAGGGAATCCCACAGATGCCTTGGCATCACACTGGCACTGGACCTACACTGCAAACACCCGGACATCTCACAGGCACCAGGACCTCCTGAAGGCTCCCAGACCTCCCATAATCACCCCGTCCTCCTGCATGCATCTGGTCCTCCCGCAGGGACCTGGCTATCCCACAGGGATCTGGTTCTCTTGCAGGCACCTGGGCAGTTCACAGGCATCCAGATGTCACCTAGGTACCTGGATTTCATGCAGGACTCCAGGCCCGCAGATTCCAGGCAGGCACCTGTACTTCACGTAGGCACCATACAGCTTGCCAGAAGCACCTGGCAACTCTTACGGTGTCAGCAACACAGACAGATCTCTAATTGTTCTGATCCATATGGGCATTTTGAGGTTTCTAAGCTCCCTTTCAAAAGGAGGAGACCCAACCCCCAGTCTGGAATAGTCTTCAGCTGGTACATCTTGCTGTTGCTCAGGATGAGGGTGATCCTGAGGTCTGGTAGAACAATCAGGGTCAGGACTTGCTTGAGCTCCAATTGTTGCACACACAGCTTCCTGTTCTGCTGTGTTGGCGTTTGTGCTTGCAAATCCTTGGGTAGTGCCACTGTCCATGGTCTTCCCCATCCTATGGGGGGGGGGTTACATAGCAGTTACTGCCTCAGGAGTGGCAGAATTGTCCTGGCGGTTAGTGAAGAGGCCAGGAGGGTCTGTTGGTCACCAGAGGACAGGTCTCTTGTGTTGATGCGCAGTCTAGGAGACGAGACACTCTTCAGCTGGGCTATTCTCTTGTTGCTCAGAAGGAGGGTGATCCTGTGGCTTGACAGTTAGTGTGGAGGCAGGACCTGGTCCAGCTACAGACTGCTGCATCCCACCCTGCCCTCATCAACTAGCCTTTGTGCCTGCAGCCCCTGGTGGAACCTCAGTGCATGCTCTCCCTTCACCCATCAGGGAGAGCAATATAAGTGGCAGCCGTGGCCATGGGAGTGGTAGAACTGGCCTGGCTGACAATGGGGAAGCTAGGCTGGTCTGAGGACCTATTCACTGTCTACCCTGGGTACCCACTCATGCCTGTACCACCTCCAGCCATAAGTCTTTTTCTTAATGTGGCTCACCACCATTCGCCTGTCTGCCTGGTCCTTGAGTCTGCCTCTCTTCACAGTGAGCTTGCTTCATTCTCGGAGTGGCAGCTCCGACCTGGCAGGTCGTAATAGGGCTGCCAGTTTGTGGCCTCAACCCCGTGGCATCCCAAACACCCTTCCCTCAGGGACACCTAGCTCCTTTGTTCTCTATCCTGTTCATGACTTTGTCTCCAGTTCAGTGTCCTCTATGCAGGCCGAGCCCGCGGGCTCACCCTGTTATCCTTCCTGTCCACTCACGGGTGTGAATGTGCTTCCCGGTGTGCTACTGATATAGAGTTTTTCTCCCACCTGACCTGGAGCCAGCAAGTTTGTCGGTTCGGTTCCCCGCGTGTGCCACTGCCCTATCTCAACCCGCCGGTGGCCGGGTTTTCACTCTCTGTCCAGGAGAGGAAAGCTCGAGCCTGGGTGCCTGGAAAGCACACGGAAAAGTGGGCGTGGGCTTCGTGGATTGGTCGTGGGCTCTGACCACTGAGACTGAGAACGAATGAACGAGATACAATAAAAAAAAAGAGTCCCGGGAGCCTTTTGGTGGAAGTGATGCTCTCTTTAATGGCGGGTCTTCCCTGCTTATATCTTTTTCCCAGAGGAGGAGGACCCTGCGTACTCAGGGTGGGGAGTAGGATTTGCATGCCGGGTACCTGGCCCTGTGGTCTCAGAGACAAAGAGAGAGGTGCCCTATCAGCCACAGGGCAGACAAGCACTTGCCAGGTTATTTTCCTTTTGTTCCTGTGAAATACAGGCAATATCTAATATTTAGCTGGGATTTGGCCAGGGCTAAAGTAAGGGGCGGCTGAACGCCTGCCGTTCTCTCCTCCTAGGGTGACACGGGGTTCTAAGCCAGCTTCATCTCACTCTTAGCTCCACGGTGGACCCACACAAGTTCCCCACAAATATGTGAGGATCAGGGGGTGGGGTGGGGGGGATGACGCACGGACGGAGTGACACCTGAGTGGCAGCAGCCCGAGCCTTGTCAGATTTTGCTTCCTGCCCGCCACCCTCTAGAGTTTCATCCACCGCTCGGATCCTCCATCCCAGACCCCCCTCATGGCCTGCCTCCTCCATGTCTGGGCAGCACCGTGGGCTGAGTAGGGCCCTGGCCTGTCGGGTAGCTGTGGAACGCTGTCCTGTTCTGCCATACTGAACTCTCACCACCCTGTGTCTTCCCAACCGCTCTGGATTCTCATAGCTCCCCCCTCACACTGGATCAGGCACCAGTGTAGCATCTTTGGTTCCACGAACACATGAGGGTCTGTGGATGTCTTGAGTGGGGGTGGTGGGGCAGTTGCTGGAGCCCTGAGGGCCTCTGCTAGCCTCCCCGCCAAACTGCTGCTGCCACCATCTTGAATCTCCATATTTTAAATCTTAAGGAAGGGGAGTTGTGATGTTTCTATCTATCTATCTATCTATCTATCTATCTATTTATCTATCTATCTATCCATCTACCTATTATCTATCTATCATCTATCTATCTATCTATCTATCATCTATCTATCTATCTATCTATCATCTATCTATCCATCTGCCTATCACATATCTATCTATTTTATTGTCCCAATTTTAATTTTTTTGTGTTCTCAGTAGGACTTCAACCCTGAGAGATTTAGATAGTACTTTCAGGAAAGTTTTAAGAAAATGAGGAAAAACGCTGATTTAAAAAATACACATGCCTATTTTTTAATGAGCATTGGTGTTTTGCCTGCACGCATTCGTCTGTGCGGAGGTGTCGGATACCCTGGAACTGGAGTTACAGTTGTGAGCTAAAAGTGCTGATTTTTATAGAAAGTTCAGGAATGACTATTCATCTGCTTCTGGTAGAACAGGTTGTATTTTTCCCGAGGGCCATGAAAAATGCTAATTTGCTTTCTTCTCCTCACTTGGAGTTGATCCGTGTTTATGAAAAGACTCAGATGAATAAACACTCTGCTAGTTTGCTACGCCAAGTTAGCATTTGTGTTTTGACGGCAAACATGGCGGCAGTCCTCTGCCGTGTCCTGCAGGGTACCAGCTCGCTGTTGGAGATATGCTTTTCATCAGGTCTAATGACTTGCCTAAAACTGCACGCTTCTCCCGCAGGCGCTGTGGGACTGCAAGGTGTCTCGTGATTACCAGGTTAGAATACAATGTCCTCCAGTTCTCTGTTGAGAGCTCATTAGGAGGGACTAGGAAGAGCTGGTTCTGCAGGGCCACCAGTGGTCCCACCATGTTTCTTGCTAGTGCTGGAAAGCCCACTGTTTTGCCCCTTGCCTCCCAGTTCTGAAGATTCTTCAGCTCCGGCCATCCTTGCAAGCTGAGGCCTCCCTGGAGGCAGGCCATACTGTGTCAGTGCTACGTTGGTAAACTAGACTCAGCAGCACAAGCTTGTAATACCAGCATTTGGGAAGTGGAGGCAGGAAGACTGATCAGGAGATCAAGACTATTCCACATATCAAGTTCAAGGCTGATCTGGGCTATGGGAGACCCTGTCTCAGAAAGCCAAACTAAAACAAAAATGTATTGTGTACTGCCTGGGAGAAGGTCTCTGAGTTTTGAACTTGTGAGGCCAGGTGATCTATCTGGGGAGATGAAAACATTCATTGGGACAGCCAATCTCAGGGGCAGGAGCAGCAGGCAAGGCTTGGGGAGATGCAGTTGGGGTGACATACTTGCTCTTGGTAGCTTGCTGCTAGGTCTGGACAAAGAACCTGACTTCCTTGGTCCCCTTTTGCTTAGTGGTTGTTGTTGTTGTTGGTGGTGGTGTTTATTTATTTGCTTGTCTTACTTTTGTTTGTAGACAGGATATCAAACTTGGATGTCAAACTTGTTATTTAGATACTGATCCTCCTTCCTCCAATTCCAAGGCCTGAGGTTGTAGTGAGTGTTTATGCAGTGCTGGGGAATTGAACCCAGGGCTTCATGCATGCTAGGCAAGCACTCTACCTACTGAGCCACAAGCCCCAACTTCTTTTGCTCTTCTGTGTTCTAACATTCTCATTTCATGGATGCAAATGATGAAGCATAGGAAATTTCTGGAAAGAGACTGACCAAACCATTCATGGTGGCTCCCTTGGGGAACGCAGCAGGAGAGTAGAGGGGTTGAGGGAACCTCTACTTTGATCTTCAATAAATTCTAATTGGGTTTCGATCTTTAAAACATGCATGGGTTCCTTTTATGATTTACAATAGCGTAGGGCTAGGGTTGTAGCTTCTGTGCCCAGCAGACTGAAGACTCTGGGATCCATCCCCAGCGCCCAAAGCAAACACAGCAGACACCAGTTTGTAAGTATGCACCAGAGTTTCCAGACCTGTGAATCGGCGTGCCTTCTTCTTCAAAGCCTGTACTGTGGATTGCTTGGCTCAGGATTTGTCAAACTGATTTCACAGCCAACAGCAAACTCCCCAGATACTGGAAATCTGAGGGTGCCAGTGAACCTGAATGAGGGAGGGCCTGGGCAGAAGAGCCCTAACCCTCCAGTGGGACTCCATCGTTGGGGATGGGTAAAGGCTCTTCTCTCCCGGCTCCTGGCCTCCCAGGTATGGGACATATGCTGCTTCCTGGCAAACTGGCCAGACCAGCCAGCAGGCAGCCTTGTGGTGCCAGGGAGAGGGACTCAGCAGAACAGAATACTCAGCATAGAACACATTTAAAAAAAAAAAAAAATCAATGGCCAGGGCAGCAACTCACCATAGTAAGGGGGCTGGGCGCCATGGCATGCTCCCAGGAGCCAGCTGCAGCTGGGTTCCTGGGGATGTTGATGGCTCAGCAGGAACTGTGGCCAGCCCGAGCCAGCAGCTTTCTGCACCCAAAGGCACAGCCAGAGCTGGCACACTTCACTGGGCAGGGGGAGGAGTGGGGCCCTGTGCCTGTGCGCTTTGTTTACTTGGTGTTTGAAGCCAGAAGCGGGTAAGGTGGGTGCTCAGATTTTCCTCTGTGAAGTCCCTGAAGAGCAAGGCCCTCCCCGTCCTCAGAGCCCCTGCCGGCTCTGGAAAGTGGAAGGGGGTCACAGCCCACGGAGAACCCAGGACACCCCGGAAGTAAGAAAAGGGATCGAGTAAGATCGCTGTTGCTCCTAATCAGGCAATCCCGGCCAACCGTCATTCTAACCAGTAACAGGAAAGCAGCTCCATAGACCTTGCTCTTCCTGGAGTGGGAAGAGAGGACGTGAATGGGGGAGGGGCATGCCAGACGGCCACTTCAACCAGGTCACACTAATACAGAGAAGATCCGGTTACAGCCTTGCTCAGTCTCAGGCAGCAGATTTCACCTTCTGCCCTGAGGCTCTGCAGTTAGTTTAGGGCAGGGGGTGGGAGGTGGGGAATTCCTGCGTGCTGTGAACAAGTCCTGTCCTGTCCTGTCCGGTCTTCCTGGGTTGTGGGATTGGGGGAAACCAGTTGTTTTGTGCTGGTTGCTACCCAGAGGCCAAGAAGGCACTTTGGCTGCTTGGGTACCCAGTGGCAGGCTCAGGCAGAGGTGAAGCCAGGGACACCTTGGCCCCTAGCTGGGCTCTAGTCCTGAATAAATCCTAACACCAAAACACAGAGCGTGCTCTCCAGAGGGCTGATTGTAAACAGGAATCTCTTACACTCTCCGCTCTCCTGTCTGCCCAACAGAAGCCCATGCTGGAACCATGTGATACAGAGGACTGCCCCAGAGCCTGCGATTGCCCTTATTCGGGGTGGTCAAACATTCTGTAAAGGGCCAGCTAGCAAGGGTATTTAATTTTACAGTCATGTGACCTCCATCCCTGCTGTGTAATGTAGCGTGAAAGCAGAGGGAGTCAATAGTTACTAAATCCACAGGGCTGTGTTCGACTAAAATTTTATAAGAACAGATGGTGGGAATGTGACTCAGTCACCAGAGTGCTTACTTAGCACACACAGAGCCCTGGGTTCCATCTCCAGTAAACCAGGAGTGGGGGTGCGTGCCTGTAACCTGAGCGCGCTGGAAGTGGAAGGAGGAGGGTCAGAAGTTTGAGGGCATCTTTTGCTACATAGTGAGTTCTGAGCCAGCCTTGGCTACATTGTGAGGCCCAGATCAGCCTAGGATACAGTGTCTCAAAGAAGAGCCCAGCCCAGAGACATGGCTCAGCAATTAAGAGCACTTTGCTCCTCTTCCAGAGGATCGGAGTTCAATTTCCAGCACCCACATCATCTGGAACTCCAGGTTGTCCTCTTCTGACCTCTGAGGCATCAATGTGGGACATAATCATATATGTAGGCAAAATACTCATACACAGATTAAAATAAATATATTTTTTTAAAACGATCCCCATCCTTGCTGGGCAGTGGTGACACACGCTAACTTTAATCCCAGTACTCAGGAGGCAGAGGCAGGCAGATCCCTGAGTTTGAGGTCAGCCGGGTCTACAGAGTGAGTTCTAAGACAACCAGGAGACACACACACACACACACACACACACACACACCAAGATCCTCATCCCTGGGACCACAGAATAAGCACAAAAAAAAGGGACAATTTGGCTCTGGGAGCCCAGAGGCCGACAGATAACATCTTGATTGCACACAGGCAGGACTACACCTGTGGCTATGACCAGTCGGTTGCTCAGTGGACATCTCCCACATACTAGGAAGGGCTAAATTACTCTTTTTCTTTTTCCATGGTGCTGGGGGACTTGAATCTAGGGCCTCACACAAGCTAGATGGGTGCTCGACCACTGAGCTGCCACTTTACTTCCTTTGCTTTCATTGAGATAATGCTTAGCCACCTAGCCCAACTTGCCTCAGCCTGTAGAGAGGCTGGAATTAAAACCATGTGTCATCATGCCTTGCTCCCACCCTCCATCTTGTTTGAGACAGAATCTAGTATAGTCCTGGCTGGTCTAGAAGTCACTGTGTAGATCAGGCTGGTTCTAAACTCACAGAGACCTGCCTGCCTCTGCTTCTGAGTACTGCTGGGATTAAAGGCTCTAGCCACTATTGTAGTGGAATTACCTCCCAGACCGGTCTCTCCTGCCCCGCCCCCTCACCCCACCTCCTCCCCCGCCTCCCCACCCCCACCTCCGGTTGCCTTGCTTCATCAGCAAGGGACCAGCATGTATGTAGTCGGGTCTACTCCTGTGTAACACCACCCGCCTGCTTCCTCTCTCTTTTTTTTCTCTCCTTCCCTGCATAGTCTCTCTCTCTCTCTCTCTCTCTCTCTCTTTCTTCTCTTTCTCCTTCTTCCCTCTTTCTCTCCCACCTCTCTCCCGGCTACACTTCCCCCCTCCCTCCTCCAATAAACTCTTTCCCGTAGTAGAATTCTGTTGTGCGGCCTATGGCCATTCCATTGAAAGATCAGTCGTAACAACTATGCCCAGCGATATATTTTTATTATATTTGTGTGTTTATGTACTTATCATTTACTTATTTGTGTGTTCGTGTGGCAAACAGGAACTCGTGTGGCCACAGCACCTGTGTGGAGGTCCGAGAATAACTCGAAGCGGTTGGAGCTCTCGTTCCCATCACCTGCATCCTGAGGCTGGAGCTCAGGTCAGCAAGAACAGCAAGTGTCTTTAGTTAGATTCACGCTAACAGCTCAATCAGACACTGAGAGATATGCGCAAAGCAGTTTATTTTCCGCGGTTGACCTACTAACGTCAGGGTTGCCCGATTAAAAAAAACATGGCGGCCGCCCCAAACGTGGGTGCACTGGGGTTTTCTAATGAAATAGCAGTCACTAGGGGAATCTCTCCAATTAATTGGTCAGGACCTGAGCATGAGCACCCACTGGATTGGCTCGTTTCATCTGGCAGGGAAGTGAAGGGCGAGTTCGGGAGAGATGTGCGGAAAGCTCTAATTGGCCAGCAGCTGGCCTGGGGCTTTCTGAGAACTCCTAGGGACTCCCGAAGAGCAGAGGCCAGGGCGGCCCATCAGGAGGTAGCTCCCTGGTGGTCCTCTCATCTTCACCGGCTGAGCCATCTTGCTGGCCCCAGCATTTTATTTAATATGAGTGATCATGCTGTGATGGAGCAATCTTGGTTCCCATTTTACAGAGGAGGAAACCCAGGCTTAAGGAAGCAGTAAGTTGTCCCAAAGCTCAGAGATTAAACTGCAACCAGAGGGGAACTGTGAATGCTGATAATAGGAAAAGGACGGAGTGAGGACCCAGGGCCTGCTTCCACAGATACTAGGCAGATTAGTAGCTTGCTGGGATTGTGCTTCCAGTTCATGCAGGGGCAGAGAGCTCAGCTGTCCCTAGGCCACTATGTGTTCACCCGGGGGTGGGGTGGGGGTGGGGGGAGGGGGGTCCTGCTGGTCTCTCCTGGGAAAGCTGAGACTGTCCTGGGTGGAAAGAGCTCCAGGCATTAGTGGGGTGAACACCCAGAGACTGCTCTGTGAGTGTTTGCTCTTCCTTCTGGGAGATGGAGCCTTGTTATTTAGGCCCGGCTGCGTATTGAGATAAGATTTCGATGGATACCTGGTTGTGGTGGCACACCCCTGTAATCCCAGTACCTGGGGGCTGGATCAGATGGATCTTGAGTTCGAGGCCAGCCTATACCACATAGGGTGGCCTTCTCTCAGAAAAGACTGATGGGCGTGTAGCTCAGTTAGTACAAGGCTTGTCTAGCACCTATGAAGCCCTGATTTTGATTCCCCAGCACTGGCAAATCATGCGTGGGTTTACATTTGTACTCGGAGGCTCAAGAGGAGGAGGCAGGAGGATCAGATATTCAAGGTCATCACTGTAGTATGAATGTGAGCTGGAGACCAGCCTGGAATACATTCAACCCCATCTCAAAAAAAAAAAAAAAAAAAGTAATAGATTAGGAGGGTCCCTAAATCTGACAAAGACTGTCTGAATTGGAACCAAAGACAGCCAGGAAGCTAGTTAGAGACCTAGAAAGGTCACGTGATGGTTGAGGTTAGCGATGGAGTGATGGTTTGTGATTCTACTTTTAAGCTGAGGAATGCCAAAGACTTCTGGCATCTCCTAGCAGCTTGGAAGGGAGGTGAGGATTGCATACTTTGGGGAGCTACCGGAAGGAACTCCTCCTGTTGACATTTTGACTTGAGTTTCTACCTACTCTGCAGACAGAGAGCTTAAACCTCTGGTCTGAGGTCATTCAGCTAGTCACAGCAGCCACAAGGAACAAATGCATTCTGTGTGATCTTTGCAGGGTAGTCCCTGCTGTCTCCTATAACCAGTCAGCTCTGAAGCATGCAACACTGCTGGCAGGATGAGGGGATGGACGGAAAAGGGGGGCAAAGGAAAGGAGAAACCAGCCGGAGTGGGAGGGCGTGGCATGAAAGGCCAGGTGAAATCAAGGTCAGAGAATGCTTAGGAGAGGCAAGGCTGACCCAGCACCGCTCCTCTCCTCTAGCCCCCAAACCTGCAGGCAGAGCTGGGTAAGTTCGTCATTCAAGAAAGAAGCAAGAAGGATTGTTTCGTTAGCCACAGTGTTTAGGCCTATACAGCAGCCCAGTGGACAATCAAAAAACCCCATGCAGCTCTCAAACTGCACTGGTACGGCTGAGGTCCGGAAGTGGGACCAAAGTTCACTGATGGCCTACTTGAGACACCAGCATCTTGGTGTCCCCGGGACTGTGCCGCGCTAACCTCGACCAGCAAGGAAAGAGACACGACAGGACTGGTTCCTTCTCAAGGCAGTTTAATCAGGAAGTTGATTGTAGGAAGAATGGCCCCGAATCCCCTCCCCTCCACACCTATATACCCTCATGAGAGCCTATCCGCTGCCGCCACGCATCGCTCCTCCATAGGCTGCAAGGGAACGCATCACCTCAAACCATGAATCACTCAGCCCTCATCTCCGAATAAGGAGTTGTTTATCACTTTACACACAAGCAGCCAGCGCCATCTTGGGAAGTCACAGGGTGTGGCACATACAGGGCTCTACACAGTTCCCCCTTTTTTTTTTAAAAGAGAAAAGACCTTCCATTGGCCTCTCTCCCGATCAAGGGCACAATCTCTTGAGGGGACCGCACCGCGGCACACGGGACCCTAATTCTCTCTGTCCTGGGCAACCCAGCAGCCCTTGAGTGACTCCAGGAAAGAGATGCTCAAAGATTTTTTTGTTCAGAAAATGAAACTCAGCATCTCCCCACATCCTCTGCTTTAGTCAGGACTTCCATGTTGCCATAACAATTGCTCTAGTAAGCCGGGTAGCTCAGGAGCCTTAGGAATGGAGGCTCTGTGTCTGGTTCTGGGTGGTGCTTGTCTCTGAAGGCATCAGACTTCACTTTCTTCCCTCTGTCACTGCTCCATGGAGAGAGGAAGTCCCTTTCTCCGTCTCCTTCCACGCGGACTGACATGTGAGTGCCTTCCAACAGAATGTGGGAGTGCCAACTCAGGACACAGCCAAATCCCCCTTGAAGACTAGTGATTTCTACCTGTTCTTGTAGTTGGGACCTTGAACTGCCATTTAGAAGTCTGAAATACGCTGTTGGAGAGAGGTCGTGGGGAAAAGCCCCAAGTTACCGTCTTGTCATCCAAACAAGTTGAGCCTTCAGGTGAAGACAGCCCTCGCTGCTGTCAGGGTGCAAATACACAGTGACCCAAGGAAGAACCTACCAGCTGAGCCCTGCCAACTCATACCACGACAGACAGAAGTAAATCAACGGGGCGGGAGTCGCAATTCAGGTGGCGGATTATTTGCCTAGCATGTACTAAGCTCTGGATTTGATCCTCAGCATTGTACAAAAACAGGCATGGTGCCGAACACCTTGTAATCCCAGGAAGTAGAAGCAGGAGGATCAGGAGATCAAGGCCATCCTGGACTCTATGTAGAGCTGGAGGCCATTCTGGACTGCATAAGAATGCGTCTCACTAAATAAATAAGTATTATAGTCTTAAGATACTAAATCCCTGGATAGCTTGCTTCTAGCGCTGACAATTACAAGAATGATGTGGAAGATTTATCGTCTCCTTGCCATCCTTGTTCATTGGTTCTAAGGGAGAGGGGAGGAGGGGACATCACATTCTTGTCCCTCCCTAGTGGCTTGACCCCGTGGTCTCTCTAGCTTTGGTGACCAGCTGCGATTACAGAGCAGTGAGGCCGAGTGGCTCTGCTCTCTCCGGGCATGGTTGGAAGCCCTTTCATTGAAGCCAACAAATATTTGTGGAGCACCTAAACGCTCATGGCCCTCTAAGGAACAGAAGAGGCTGACAATACCTTTTATTTGAAAAGCATTAATCAGTTTTCCAAGCACTCTTAACATGGCTAAGCTCACTCCACCCATGACAACCAGCACAGGGGGCAGGCAGCAAAGCCGCCTTTGTTACTGGGCAGGAAATGACATCACAGGCTCCGCACTCAAGGAACAGAAGAGCCAGGTTCCATGGCCACTGTCTGCAGGTCTCTTTTGCACAACAACCTAGCTACCCCCAAGCCATCCTGGAAAACAGTTTTGGACCTGGTCAGGCCTATTTTTGCCAGGTTGATGGAACAGAGTAAGAAAGCAAAAACAGATTTGGGCAAGCAGCGGGCTTCGTCCTGGGTACTGGCATCGCTTCCAGGATTCGGTGGTGGCTTAGGCATGACTTGTAATCAGTGGTACTTACTTAACTTTTCCAGGCCTCGGTCTCCTCATCTGCAAAACCCGTAGAGAGCTGTTGTGAGCCCAAGGGAAGTGGCTGAGGCTGGGACCGGACTGACTGCCTACAGGAAGTGGCCCTCTGTGAGGACCAAATGCATGCTGTTCACAGATCAGAGAGCCATGATCTGGAGTGGGAAAGAGACTAACCCGAGCTCTCCCAGCCCACTGGCACCAGACGTCTCTTTCTGCTTCTGCATTTCCAGGCACACGTGGCTAGGTATGCTGGAAAGGAGCCAGCCAGCACCAGGAACAAGGTCTGGGCAGTGTGCCTTGGAGGGGCCCTGGGACTCTGCCCAAAACAGAACTTTTAGAAAAGTAGTGGTTTCAGAAACACAAGGGGGAACAAGAGCCAGAGAGATGTTAGCCACCCTGAACTAAATGGTGAGACCTGGTCTCTAAGAATACCCTTTCTCCCGAAAAAGGACCATTGAGAGAAGGGCTATCTAACATCTAAGAGGGACTGGGATGTAGCTCAGTTGGTAGAGGGCTCACCTAGTTTGTACAAAGCCCTGCATTTGAGCCTTAGCATTGCATAAAAAATCTGAGTGCAGGGCCTGGGAGACAGACGGCTCAGTGGTTAAGAGTACATGTCGCTCTTGCGGAGGACCTGGGTTTCATCGCAGCGCCCACATGGTGGTTCACAATGATCTGTAACTTCAGTTGCAGATCTGATGTCCTCTTCTGGACTCTGTGGACACTGCACACAGGTGGCACACATGTCCATGCGGGCAAACATACCTAAAATCAAAATAAATAAATCACAGGAAAAAGAAAAAAAGAAAGGAAGGAAGGAGGAAGGAAAGAAAGGAAAGGAAAAGGAAAGGGAAGAAAAGAAAAAGACCCAACTGGGTGTAGCAGCACATGCCTGTAGTACCAGCACTCAGGAAGTGGAGGCAGGAAGATCAGAAGTCAGTGTCACCCTTGGCTGCATGTCAAGTTCAAGGCCAGCCTGGGCTACATGGGACCCTGTCTCAAAAGTAATAACTAACTTGCTGCTGGGAATAGAGCCCTTATGCTCCGAATGAGCAGACAGAGCACCGACTGCCCAAGCTCCTCCACGGCCAAGAGGGGCTCTCCCGGATCACATTTCATCTCCAAATCAGGCCCAAGGACAGGGCAGGAGCTGAGCCGCTGTTTGCAGGCCTGGTTAGGAAATGGCCCAGTGAACAAGACAACTGTTTTGAAACGCAATACCAGCGAAAGGGCTGTCGGGAGTAAATCTCTACTGTTCCACTGCTCTGGGCTGCCTCTGTGTAAGCCGATAGAAGTGACCTTGAACAAGCCCAAGGCATGGGAGCCTCGAGCCCGCAAGAGCTGCCCACTCTGCTTTCTCTTCTAAGTCTGAGGCTCCTGCCTGACACTTCAGAACAGGAAACCGTGAATGGTTGAGTGACTGAGTCAAAGGTGGTGGGTGGGGTGGGGGCAGAGGCAGGGAAGCTCGCTCAGCGCCTAATGGCATTTGCCTCTGGGATCCCTTATAAAAACTGCATGCAAAGAGCCTCCAGGCGTGCTCCCAGCTTTCTGACTCCTCCAGCCAGGTACGCCTGGAAAACATGAAGAAAGGTTACCGGGTATGGCTGTCCCTGAATTGTCGTTAGGGTCTAAACCGTCCCCAGTCTCTGACGTGTGTCTCCGCGCATGCCGTGGGGAGCATTCTCGGAGGTCAGAGGACAGTTTTGCGGAGTCAGTTCTCTTCCTCTGCTTTTACATCGGTTCTGGGGAAGGAATTCAGATCACCAGGCTTGCACAGTGAAAGCCTTTACACACTCATCCACGTCCCAGGCCTGATACCAGCTTTCAATAACTAGAAAAATGTTTATGAGGGTTTGCACTGGCCCCCGACCCCTACCCCTGCTTCCTGCACTGATCATGGGCACATGACATCATGTCATATGTCAGAAGATGAAGTAAAAAAAAAAAAAGATGGGTGCATTCATGGCATTCGTGTCTTTACACAGTGTCAGGGTTTATTGCACAAAAATAAATTTAGAAGCTATGTCAGTCTCACTGGCTGCGATTTGTCAAGGAGTCCCAGTTTGCCCAGATAGCTGGTCATTGGCTAACAATAGTTCTTTTAGTCAGTCTTATATTAACTCTCAGATCCCAGATTACACATGCACAATATAGATTTTCCATGTGTGAGAGAGAGTGTGTGTAACAAAATGGCTACAGCCAGGCCAATGATCCTACAGAGTTCTCTGCCTTAAGAGAGGCAGGCAGCTGATACAGAGACAGGCGCCTGTGCCGATGGGAGATAAGATAAATGGGGAAACGCAGAGCCTGACTTCTGGGTGATGGGTTGAGGTAGCCCTGGAGGTTGAGCTGAACCAGAGACAAAGTGCGGAACTGTGTCCAGGTAGCTGGATGATGGACAGGCAGATGGACAGCAGCTTGATTAGGACTTATCAGCAGTAGAGACTGAGCTGAACCAAAGCCCAGGGACAGTTGTGTCTTAACCCTAACCCTAACCTGCTCATTCCTTCACGTACACCCTGAGTTCAGATGACCTACTGGTGGGAGCCATTACCATTGTAGTGCTCCATGTCTTCCTCTTTATGGCGCCTGGTGAGAGTGTATCCTCCTTGGTGGAGAGCGTTTGGTAAGTTCTTAGCCTGGTTATTCTGATTTTTAAAATTTTATTTTTATTATTTTTAATTTTTGTGTGTATGTGTGTGAGGCTATGTGTGTATGTGTGTGTGTGAGGATGTGTGTGTGTATGTGTGTGTGTGTGGAGGATGTGTGTGTGTGAGGATGTGTGTGTGTGTGTGTGAGGATGTGTGTGTGTGTGTGTGAGGATGTGTGTGTGTGAGGATGTGTGTGTGTGTGTGAGGATGTGTGTGTATGTGTGGTGACGGATGTGTGTGTGTGAGGATGTGTGTGTGGAGTGTGTGTGTATGTGATGTGTGTGTATGTGTGAGGAATGTGTGTGTGAGTGATGTATGTGTGTATGTGTGTGTGTATGTGTGTGTGAGGATGTGTGGTGTGTGTGTGTGATGGATGTATGTGTGTGTGTGTGAGATGTATGTGTGTATGTGTGTGTGTATGTGTGTGTGTGTGTCTGTGTGATGGATGTGTGTGTGATTGTGTGTGAGGATGTGATGTGTGTATGTGTGTGTGTGTGTGTGTGTGTGGATGTGTGTGTGTGTGTGTGTGAGGATGTATGTGTGTATGTGTGTATGTGTGTGTGTGTGTGTGTGGATGTGTGTGTGTATGTGTGTGTGTATGTGTATGTGTGTGTGAGTGATGTGTGTGTGTGTGTGTGTGTGTGTGTGGATGTATGTGTGTGAATTCAAGTGTCTGACTGCCCGTAGAGACCAGAAGAGGACATCAGAGTTGGAGTTACAGAAGGTTATGAGCCACTATTTGGGGTCTGGGAACAGAGGCCTGGATCCTCTGTAAGAGCAGCCAGTGCTCTTAACCTCTGAGCCATCTCTCTAGCCCTCTCATTTAAAAAATATATTTATTTCTATTTTATTTTTCCTGAGATAGGATCTCACTATGAATCCCTGGCTATCCTGGAATTCACTAGACCAGGCTGGCCTTGAACTTCAGAGACCTATCTACCTCTGCTCCCAAGTGCTGGGATTAAAGGCACACACCACCACCGCCCAGCAGAAGTCTATTGCCTTAATCAGCTCCCAGGTGACAGAAGTGAGCCTTGTACTTCAAGGATCAGTGTCTTTTGCTGATGTTGTTTTGAGATAGGGCCTCACTATGTAGCCCTGGCTGTCCTGGAATTCACGTTGTAGACAAGGCTGGCCTTGAACCCTTGAACTCACAGAGATGCGCCTGCCTGCATCTCTAGAGTCCTGGGACTGAAGTCATGTGCCACCACATTCAGCCAAGGAATGATGTGTTCAACTGGGTCGATTTCAGAGAGTGCAGTAGAAAACCTAGGGAAGGGAACACCAGGGCAAGGGACAGGAGATTCCCACACATCAACATCCCATTCTTAAAAAATGTTCTAAAATTATAATGATTTGTTGATTGCAAGCGTGCACGCCTGTGTGTGTGTGTGTGTGTGTGTGTGTGTGTACGCTAATGTGTGAGCTAGGTACACACGTGGAAGTTAGAGAATAACTTTCAGGAGTCGGTCCAGGTCCCCAAGCTGGGCGGCAGGTAACTTCGCAAGGACCCAACATCCTATTCTTTAATTACTTTCACAGAGATAAAGACTCACCTCTGGGAACAGAGAGAAGTGGGATTGTTAGCCAGCATGAGTTGAGAGCACACCCACGGTCACACCCTGACAGAGGGAAAGCTCACAGAGAGAAGCCCAAAATGCATACAACTTGCTGGCCTGTAAGATGGGTAACAGTCCCTGCCTCCAGGGACCACTGTGGAGGTGTGGTAGAGCCACCTACCTAGGGGACCACTGCCTTCTGGAGCTCTGAATCCACCCTCATCTCCCCACCTGAGATACTGTGGGAAAGAAGCTCCAGAAATGGGAAGGAACCGGGTCCCTCGATGTACAGCTTCACCGAGGCCTCCTGGCTGACTTCTCCCAGAAGGCCCCAGTTGTGAACCCCTCCTCGATTTCCCCTAATGTGCATCCGCTCTAGTCCGAGGAGTGGCCCGCCAGGCAGGACCCCTCTGGGCAGCATCTGACTCTCTGCATTTTGCCTGTCTTGCCTTTCTTTGCTCCCAGATGTTCCTATCTGTTCTTTACTTGACCTGACTTTTAAAGAAATTATTTACTTTTTACTATGAGCATGAGTGTTTGTCTGCCATTTGTGTGTGTGTGCACCATGTGTATGCTTGGTGCTTGTGGAATCCCAAAGATAGCATCAGATCCCCTGAACTGGAGTTACAGATGGTTATGAACCACCATGTGGGCGCTGGGGATCGAACCTTGGTCCTTTGTAAGAGCAGTAAGTACTCTTAAACACGGAGTCCTCTCTCTAGCACTGACCTTATTTTTTGTTTGTTGAGACTGGGTCTCACAGTGTAATCCTGGATGGTCTGGAACGCCTACACAGACCAGGCTGGCAGAGATCTGCCTGTCTTTGCCTGCAAGTGCTGGGGGTTAAAGGCGTATGCGGTCATGACCAGCCTTGACCTTACTATTTCTTAATGCCAGTGCGAACCTATCGGGTGTGGATATCAAGCAGGGTCTTGGTGGTCAGAAAGTGGCCTAGATCATCAGTTTTCAAAGCAAATGATAGGATCAGTTCTGAAGCTGTGTGTTCATGTAACACCCCGCCCCCAGATAAATAAATAAATGTAATTAAAAAAAAAAAAGCGAGGACCTTGGAGGAAATTGGTCACTGGATTTATTAGGAGTGACTGCTTCAGAAGGGCCATAAATGGGTTGATTTTTTAAAACAGGGTGGGGATAAGGACAACGTGTGGGCCCTGGGAATGACAGCGAGAAAGGTGGCTGCTAAGCCCAGAGCTGAACACAGGCCATCTCCTCTGCCAGGTCCCACTTTAGCAAGACCACAGTTGCTATTAAGACCCTCAGACATGCCATCGGCGGTTCTGAACTTTGCATAAAGCCTGAACTCTACCTTATCATCAGCAGGGAGGAGACCAGCCTGGAAACCAAAGAAGCTGAAGTTTCATCTGCTGCCCAGATCCATCACACTCCCAGAATAGCGCTCCGATTCCCGGCAGCCTGAGCTACACCGCAACTGGGCTTCCGGTGAAAGAGACAGTCAAGCCCCAGCCGCAAAGGGAACAGCTGGCCTTGGACATAGCCCAGAAGCCAGCTGGCTGGCCCCTCCCTGCCCTGTCCTGCCCTGCCCTGCCCTGCTGGAGGGCACCGTCTCTGGTGAGTGCAGGCAAATCAGGCCTCCCACGGCCCCCTGATTCTCTCCCATCACCAGAAGTCAGAGCTGGGCTCAGTGTACTGGATGGCCTCAAATTCCAGATGAAGAGGCAGACAGTGACTGAGTCTTTTAAAAATTTTGTTGAGCCAAAAGCTGAGACAGGAGGATTACCATGAATATGAGGCCAGCCCAAACTACAGAGTAAACCCTAGCTAAAGAACAATAACAGCAAAATAAGGGCCGAAGATGTGTGTCAGTTGGGCGAGTGCTCGCTCAGCACGCGTGACGCCCTGGGTCCATCACCAGCGGTGAATAAACCAGTTCTCGGCAGAGCCCACCTGTAGTCTCCGCTCGCGGAAGGTGGAGGCACTGAGGATCAGACGTTCAAGGTCGTCCTTGGCTACACAGCCAATTCAAGGCCAGACTGGGCTTTAAGACTGTCTTAAAAATCAATCCATCAAACTCGACACGTACATAAATAAAGCAGGCTTTGTTTTGCGCAGCATGTTGGTGGTTGGCTGGGTTAGCTGGAGAAGAGCCTTGTTGGTGGTGGCTGCAGAGGCCGGTGAATGGCCAGAGGGCTGCGGGCTGAGTTGAGTTGAAGGGACCACCGAGGCCAGTGGCCACCAGCAGAGAATGGGAACAGGCTGTAGGCGGTTTCTGAAGGGGAAGGGAAGGCCGGCTAGAGATGGAAGCCGGGCTCGAACCTTCGGCTAGGAGAGAGGAGAAAGGAAATGAAGAGCTCTAGCACAGGTAGCTGGGCACACCGCGGGCTTGGCAGCGGGTGAGCGAGGCAGCCCTAGCTTAGTCTCCTTAGACCCTTGCGGATCTTCCATCTACCAGTTCCCTTTACAAATCTTAACCGAAGACTCGGTGTGGACAAGCGCCAGTCCCTCAAATCTCACACCTTGGCTGAGGACACTTGTACATAAGCAACAACCCATCAGGCAGAAAATGGTCAGGGCTATGCAGGAGGTGGGGTGTGGGGCACAGTGCAGTAGAATAGAATCCAAGGGGCTAAAATAAATGGTTATAACTCACGGCTGCTTGTAGTCTTTATGAGACTGCTTATAAAACAGAAACAATAATATCTGACTTGTGGGAACCTCTCTGCCTTTAATAATACCTGTCGTGTGAAATCCTATTTACCAATCAGATAGCTACAAGGTAGTAAGCATCATTTGTGTAAAAGACAGAAATAGCTTAACGCTATTATAGAGGTAAAGCTATCATTGGCATCGTATTATCAACTAGCCATCATCTCTGAGCCCATCAGCCCCGGAGCCTGGGTGCAAGGGGGGAGGGATGATTACTGGGTTCTTGGGGACTCTAAGCCCCACCAGCTTCCCTTTACTGAAGGCTGACAGCCTCCTTCAGCCCTTAACAATCAATCCGATCAATCCACCGATAGTTAATGCCTACATTTTCGATGTGTACAGTTCTATGCCAGGGGCTGCTGGGAAGAAGAAGCTTCGGATCTAGAGTCCATTCCCAGCAGAGACCATCAGAGAGCTGGGGAGGCAAGATGTCCACGCACAAGATATCATTAACAATACAGTCAGGCGGAGGGAGAGACTCGGATCAGGGGTTCAGATACTTGGGGAAGTCACCTCAAAAACAACTTTAAAAATTAACAATGTAACGAAAAAAGCCAGGGGTAGTGGTTCACACCTGTAATCTCAGAACTCATCAGACTGAGAAAGGCAGGAGGGTCAAGAGTTCAAGGTCAACCTTGGTTACTTATAGAATTTGTGGCCAGCTTGGCTAAGCAAAATCGACCCACCAACCAATTGAACAAATGGACCTTGTGAATAGAGGAAGATTCCCAGATAAGTGCCAGGGAGGACCCTGGCGTCACCAGCATTCTTCCCAGTAGAATCCCCAGGGCTTCAGAGGAGGATGGTCCCTGACAGGCTGAGAGGAGGGGGAGGACACCCTGGATTGAGAGTGGGGGCCGGAGGGGTGAGCTACGGGAAGGCCAGTGTGGGAGGCTGATTCAGGCTTCTCTGGCTGGAGTGACTATTTCCTGTGGGGAAGAGGAAGGATCGTCCTTCAGAGCAGGCCGGAGGGATTGAAAGTGCACATACAGGGATTTGGACTGACTCAGAGGCCACTGGAGCCATATCAGCAATGATCAGGGTCGGTGAACATCCCCCCCAGGGGAGGGGAGATTGTGATCAGTGCAGTAGGCTTGGGGGGGGGGGGGGGAGAGGAGATGGTGGTGTTAGAGATCAGCCACAAAGTCTGCTGACCCTTGAAAAGTTCTCAGATTGGGGTGACACTTTCTGTTAGGTTTGCGAAATAGCTGAGACACTGCGAGATATGTATGGCCATACAAAGCAGTTTATTTCTGTGGGTTACACACTGACGTCAGGGCTATCCAATTTAAAAAAACATGGCAGCCCCAAATGTGGGTGCACAGGGGTTTTTAGGTGAAACAGCGGTCACTAAGGGATCTCTCCGATTGGTCAGGACCTGAGCATGGGTACTTACTGAATTGGTTCATTACATCTGGCGGGAAGTGAGGGGTTCTCCAGAGAGTGGGGCTTGTGGGCTCATGAGAGACATGCAGAAAGCTCTAATTGGCCAGTAGTTGGCTTCAGGGCTTTCTGAGAATTACCGGGGACTCCCTGAAGGGCTGAGGACAGAGCCCGCCCATCACGAGGGGGTGCCCTGGTGGTCTTCTCATCTCCATGGTTGGGAGAGAGGG
The DNA here is from genome assembly GCA_026225945.1 of Cricetomys ansorgei. Lineage (NCBI taxonomy): Eukaryota > Metazoa > Chordata > Mammalia > Rodentia > Nesomyidae > Cricetomys > Cricetomys ansorgei. The sequence continues at coordinate 26,947 of JAMJFZ010002250.1, forward strand.
GTATAGCATGCTCATACATTTCTGTCTTGAATGTGTAGTCTGGAATGCCTAGACCTGCTTTTGAGGCCTGGTTCCTAGCACGCACTAGTTCTGTTGATGAGGACTGGACAGACCTGTACAAGAATCTTAGCAAATCCAGCTCTTCCTTCCCTGGGGAGTTGGTTACTTCTGTTGAGCCACCAATCTGTAGGGGAGGGGGGGAGTTTGACACTGGACAAGGGAGGCACAGGTTTTGTGGAAAGGTTCAGCGTCAGGTGACATTCCAGGAGGCTCTATCCAAAGCCCGCTTCTGGGTACAATTCCTGAGAGATCAGCCATGGGCAGCCAGTAGTGATAAGTGAGTGTTTAACTCCCTTGGATCCTGGCTCCCTGCTTCTTAAAGTGGCTGTCATGGTGTGAGTCCTCTCCAAGTAACTGGGTAGTGTCAGCTCACAGCAGGAAGCCATATGAGGGGAAAGGAGCCAGCTGCATACTACACCTGGGGCAGCAATGGTTAATACAGGCCCAGAAGCAAGGAGAGGTGAAATACAAACTGTTTACCAGCAGCTGTGGGGCTCCCAGCCGCCACCACCCTCCACCACACAGGGTGTCTTGCCCCACCCTCAGTTCAGTTTGGGATAGCCTGCCTACCTTTCTTTCCCTCCCTGACTCCTTTTGTTCTCTTCCTTGGGGGTGGGTGGATGAGACATGGTCTCATGTAACCCAGGGCTAGCCTCCAACCTAATATATAGTCATAGAAGAACTTATGACTTCTCTCTCTCTCTCTCTCTCTCTTTATCTTTGTGTTTCTCTCAAGTGCTAGGATTACAGGATGTGCCATCATGCCTGACTTGGATGGATTGTTTTTAATCCATTGATCTCTAAGTGAGGGCTGGCTTCCCTGGCTGCCCTCTACACATTGTGATCCAGGGTCCCTGCTCCTGGGATAAACTGAAAGTTCCTTCTTGGGAGCATGTGTGACCTGTAGTACATGAGTTGACTGTACTCAAAATGGGTTACAAGCTCTGTACCCTGGCTTGTAATGTGTAGCCTTGCTAGCTGGGTCAGGGGAGGCTAACTTCTCCAGCAGGCATAAGGCTTGACTTTTTCTTTCTGTGACACAGTGGGGGCAGGGTAGGAGGGCACCACTTGCAAAGGTCATTGGTGTGAGGGGAAGGTCAGCAGTGGTTTGTACATAATGGGCAGTTCATAAGCATAAGCTATACCCACCTACTACCGGTCAGGCTGTGTTGTGTGTCAGATGCTAGGACCAGAGAGGTCCCTGCTCTTGAGAAAAATGTAGTCTAATTGGGAAGACAATTTAGAAGGCTAAATACAACACACTAGCATAAATGATAAATAAATGAGGTACGGTAGGTTGTGTGTGAACAAGGTAACTTAGGATAGTTCTTTCTTTAAAAATAATTTGTTTTGTTTTGGTTTGGTTTTTTGAGACAGAGTTTTTCTGTGTAGCCTTGGCTGACCTGGAATCACTCTGCAAACCAGGCTGGCCTTGAACTCATGGAGATCCTCCTGTCTCTGCCTTCCGGTTGCTAGGATTAAAGGTGTGCACCACCACTACCACCTGGATAAAAAGAAAAGTTTAAGATTTATTTATTTTATGTATCTAGCTGTAGTGCCTGCATGTGTTATATGTATGCTTACCACATGCATGGCGGGTGCCTGGAGGGTCAGAACAGGATGTTGAATTCCCCTGGAGTTCTGGCTGGTTGTGATCCACCATGTGGGTGCTGGAAACTGAACCTGGGTCTTCTGCAAGAGCAACAAGGGCTCTTAACCGCTGAACTATGTTTCAAGCCCCCTTAAGATAGTCCTTTCTGGGGGAAATGAGGAAGGCTTCTCAGAGGTGGGGACACTGAGGCAGGACGAAGTTTTAAAATTCTTTTGCTCAGACAGAGAGACAAGGGGTAGGAGGGACAGAGTATGTGAAGACAGAAAGGCCAGCGGGAAACAGAGCTCGGCAGGACACAGCCAGACAAGCCTTTTCCAGTGACAGGTGAAATGGAATTGGAAGAATGCTGGAGAAGCAACTTCTTCCAGCCTGTGGTTTCCGAACAATCAGCTGCCTTTTGTGGAGCGATTCAGGGCTCGGAGGGCTGGGCCATCATAGAGGGAAGAAGAGTCTGGCCTCAGACCATTTGTAAGTGCCAGGTTTGTGGGAGGAATATTCTAGACATGTTGTGTTTAGAGGGTGGAGTGATCACTCTCATTTGACAAAGAGGAAAGTGAGGGGGTCAGAGAGATGAGGTGGCTGGTACCACAGCTAGCGGGTGACGCTTCTTCTAAGACTCTGGGACTGAGGGGGCCTCTGGCAGCTCCAAGAGGGGCCAAGTAAGGAGAGATGGTGGCATCAGCCTGCCCTTCAGCAGGAACTCAAGCACCTAGAGTGGGGGTGGGGTGGGAGCGGAGGCCTGGGGGGTGGGGTGAGGACAGAACTCTGCTCCCTGCCAATCCCACAACTCCAGGGGTGCTCTGCAGGGGCTGGCAGGCAGTTCCTACAATGGGCCATTTCTGACGGCTATTATAATTTGTGAAAATAGAGTAGTTAGTGGGTTATTAAATTAGGGAATATAGCCCCGAGGCTGGAGTCAGAGAGAGCAGCTGGGAGTCCACAGAACTTTAAAACACCAACAGGTCACAAGGACCCTACCAATTGGCAGGGTCCCCAACTCTTTCTCCAAGGCCTAAAGCCAAGTGCAATCGAGATCTTGGAGAGCCAGAGGTGAGAACCATCTGTCCAGAGGGACTTGCTTTGTCCTTTGAAGGCAGATCTTGTTCCAGAAGGGGTTCTGGGTGAACAGGGAAGAGCACGCAGTTCTCAGACACCTGGCCTCTTTTCTACTGCCAGATTCCTCACCAGGCTGGCTGAGGTCAAAGCTCAGCCCCTGTGGGCCAGTCCCTTTTTAAATGAGTCCCAGTGGGTGACCAGGCACCAGACATCCCTGCCTGGTGGGAAGTAGGGGCTATGGAGGGATGGTTTTGTTTTGAGACAGAACCTTGTGGTCTTGAGATAGCCTTGAGTTCCCTATCCTCCGGTCTCTACCTCCCAAAGTGTTAGAATTACAGGTGTGAGCCACCAAGCTGGGCTGAAAAGGTTACCGATTTGGAGACTGGGAAAAGAGAAGAAAGACAATGGAGATGGTTTGCAAGGGTCTACCTCCAGTCTTAGGCCATTTCCTTCCTTGGTTCCCTGCCCCAACAGGCTCCCTTAGCTGGCTTTTCACATATGCAAATGAGCCATCTCAGCAGAGTTAGGCACCAGTTGCCTAGTTAATGAGAAGTAGGCAGAGGCCAGGGCGGCTTATTCCGCTCACTTAGGTCTAACCAGTCTGTTTGCCTTTCTAGCGTGGGCACCAACAGCCTGCTGCATTCAAGCCTTGTCACTGGAGCCCTGGATTCCCTAACCCTGGGGTGGGGGAGTGGACTTGGGAGCGGGAGAGAAGGTACCCCTGAAGCAGCCACCCACTGAAACAGTTCAGACCTTGCCACATTCCGCAGACAAGACAGCAATGGAAAGGCCCAAGAAAGGATTCAGGGTTCTAGAAAGCCTGGGCACCACAGCCTCTGCCCGGCTCCGCCCCCCCCCCCCCCCCACCAAAGCAAAGCAAACATTCCTGCTGGAGTCAGAAAAGAGTAGAGCGGTGTGCGAGGGGAGGAACCGGCCTCAGGTTTATCGCTCCGGCAACTCCTGGTGATTCATTGAGTTTAGATTCCAGGTTGTCATAGATGGAAGCACGCAAACACACAGCCATCCGGGGAGGTACGGGTCACCAGTCCCTCCTCCACCTGGCGTCCCCCTCGCCTGTGACCAGCTGCCTCCCCTCCCCCTCGCGGGCGCTCAGGGTTGAGCAAACACGCCCTGCCGCCTGCCCTGCCACCCGCTGGCTCGGACCGCGCTCCTGGCGATCCCCCAGGCAACTCGGCGTCACGAGAACCCGCACCCTGAGACCCGACGCCCCGCCCTCCCCCGCATCCCCAGGGCCCCCCTATCAGGTCCAACAACCTCTCCCTTGCTCTTGCGACTAGTCCCCTCAGGGGATACAGGACAAGCCAACCAGACACACTTGGTGCCCCAAGGACAGCGCAGCCCACTCCCGTGGGATCCCAGGTCCCCAGGGAAAGTGGCCGGAAAAAAAAAAAATCTCTTGTTTACTGGGCCAGAGAGGCCTCAGCTGGGATTCGCTTCCCTATTTCTGTGGCTTCCCCACACAGATTCCTGGGGATGGAGGGGAAAGGGCGGCAACCGGTGGATCCACCCGGGCAGGGAGTGGGGGGTGGGGTTCAGGGGAACCCGAATTCGTGGAAAGGTGCCCTGCCTGCGCTCGAGGCCGGACTCAGAGTCAGGAACAACCGGGAGCTCAGAGATCACAGGGATCGCGCTAAACACCGTACCTCGGGGAACAAAACTGTGAGGCTAATTAGGACAGGTCGCCACAGGGAACCGGGACGCGGGGAGGGGAGCCCGCTACGCGAGAAACTCGGGTGCAGGGTAATCAGGCCGACGGCGACGCTGGCCCACAGTCCACAGGGGTGCTGGACTCAGTCCACAGGGGTGCTGGACTCAGTCCACAGAGTTAGGGGCGTGCGCTGTGTCGATCCCTCGTAATCTGGGAGACTGGGCTCTCCGGGAAGGATCACGTATTAAAGAGGCGGACTCTCAGTGTGCGCCGTGTCCACGTGTGCAAGCTCGCGAGGGGTGGGGGCGAGGAAGGCGTGACAAAGACGGACTTTGTGTCTGAGTGTGAGCCTCGCTCCGGCCGGGAGCCGCGAACCCGTGTGCCAGGAGCGTGTCTCGTGGGAAACCCAGGACGAAAGTGACAAAGGCAGGGTGTCTGCTGCGGAGAAACGCGCCGAGGTGGCCACCGCGCGCCTCCGGGTGCCTGCGATCGCTGGGAGATGCAGCCAAGGGGTTTACTGGGCTGCGCTCCGAACCGCTTTCGGGAGAGAAAGGCGAGTCCAGAAAGTGAGTACGCGCGAGCGCGCGCGCGCCCGCGTGCGGGGGCGTGGCAGTAAACAGCAACAACCCACACGCCAGCTTGGCCAGAAACTCGGATCTCTGTCTCTCCCCAGCCCGAAAGTGCGCGGCGGCCTGGAGGTGAGTCGGAGGGGGCAGGGCCGGGCGCGCTTTGTTACCCGGGCTGCAGATCGCTTGTACCTGGAGCGCTGCTGGCGCCAGAGGAGCGCCTGGAATGGAGGTGATGTCACGGTGATGCAGCCCGGCCCACCCTGGCGGAGAGAGGGGGACGCTGCGCCGGGGAAGGCGGGCGGGAGATCGAGCGCTCGGTGGAGCGCGCCCAGCTCAGTCCGGGGTCTCGGGGCGGCAGGCCCTGCACCTCTACCTCTGCTCAGGCCTGGTCACCTCCGCCGGAGCGGGTTCTGGCCCTGCGCCCTCCTTCCGAGTCCCTCCTACGCCTGCCGGCCCTCTGCCTGGGGCCGAAGTTGGCTCTCGGCGCGGCGCCGGAGCGGGCTGGCTGTGCGTCCCAGGTAAGGGCTGCTGCCTCGGCGCTCCGCCCTTGCCATCGGCCGGCCGGAAGAGCTGGGTCCAGCTGGCCGGGAGTGGGCGAGAGCCGAGGACCCGAGTGGGAACCTTAGGGGCGGGAGACGATGCACCCACTCCGTAAGTTCGCAGAAAGTTTCCAAACCCGAGCCAGCTGGAGACTTTAATGGGTCAGGGAAGCCGGGTGCTGCGGCCGGAGGTGAACGGCAAGGGAAGGACTCCACAATTGGAGTGTCGAGGGGGGGATGGGTTCCTCTATCCACTCGCGCAGTGAGAGACCACGGTCGACTGGAACTTGTCAAATGTGACTTGTAGGTTGGCGTTCTCTCCTCGTTTCGCCGTGGTGAGTGAGGAGGGCAGGTTTCTGTGATCAGAGGGTATGGAGGGAACAGAGCCTGTTTCTTTGCTTTTTCGGTTCAGACTTCCAGGGGCGCGCGAGCGTAGACCCAGTTAGCGGTCCAATTGGAATGGGGAGGCGAGGGCTCTGGATCTCTCTGCGGGGAGTTTGGAATTTCAGAGGCCTACGGCGCCTCTCCTTGTGGAGGCCTAGGTTTTGGATCCTACCCTTGCTCGTCCCTAGTTTTTCCAGAGCGCTTTCTGCTTCCACCTCGCGCCCACACTTCAACACGTACAAAGTTCTAAACCACTCAAGGCTTCACGATCTTGATCCTGAAGTACAGACACCACAATATAAAGAAGTGTGGCTTTGTGCTCCTAGAGAACCCCCCTCCCCCCAACAGTGTGTCTGTTATGTGGCTGGGAGGGAGTGCTGTCGGGGATGGGGGTGGGGCACATTCCAAAGCGGAGAGCAGACCCTTGCTTGCTTAGAAGTCTTCTAAGACTCAGCCTGCTGGGGCATTTTGGTGCAGTTACCCATTGTAGGTTATGGAATGGAGACCAGAAGATTGTAAGAGAGCTGTGTCTCTCCTATGCAGTAGCATCGCCCCAGGTCTCCATTCTTATCGGATTGGTTTGACCAGCCCACTGGTTAGAGAGGGCTGAGACAATAGGACCCGGCCCCAGACTAAGAAAAAGGAGGAAGTGGAAGAGAGGGTAGAGGAAGGCTGTCTACGTGTCCACCCATCCTTCCAGCTCAACAGCCAGGGAACTAGAAGGTTGCTTTGAGTTGTCCCTACCTGAGCCATTCCTCCATCCAACCAGGCTGTAGATGGTCATGGCCCTGGCCTGGGTCTTATCCTAACCAGGCAGCTTTCTTTCTTTCCCATGGTGGTATGTATGTGTGTGGGGTCTTCATGTGGACACTGATGGGGGAGATGAAGGGGTTGTTCTCTGGAAAGGTGAGAAGGTGAAGGTCTGCTGCCTACCCTGTAGCTGCTTAAAACCAGCCAGGGCTGGCAGAATCTCAGCCCACCAGCATTCCAAGGCTTCTCTGCTACCCCTGAAGACAGAAAGAGGGAGGAGGGGGATTTGGGAACTTGATTGCCCTGCGTCTGACCTGAGTTGTGGGCTAGGCAGCTGGCCCTGGGGAAAGGCTGATTTCTGAGGTGATTAAAAATATTTATATGACTGATTCGAGGGAGGTGAAGTTAAGAGCCTTTTTGTCCAGAAAATAATCTGAAGTGGAGCTTCCTGTTAAGTGGCTTCTAGGGCCGGAGGCCTGTCCCACGCCTGGCAGAGATGGGTACGATGTCCTTCAGTGGACATGTGTCACATGATTACTGTATTCAAGGAGTAGAAGAAGTTACAGAAGCTACCAAGTCCCTTCACAACCCCTGAAGACTTAGAACCTGGTAGGGGAGGTGGGTCACATGATTTGAAAGTTCTAGCCTCAAGAGGTCCAGTCTAAATGAGGGTGAGTGTTTGTGGGGGCTGGGGGCAATCCATAGCAGCTGGTGGGTCCTTTAAGAGCCTCTGGTCTAGGCAGAGCTGGTCTCTCCTGTCTCCCTTTAGCTGTCATCTTAAAAGGTAGCAGGTGGTTGGAGAAATCTCATCTGCTCTTGCAGAGGACCTGGGTTCAGTTCTCAGCACCCATGTTGTGGTTGATAACCATCTGTAATGCCAGTTCCCAGGGATCTGATGTCCCTTTCTGACCTCTGTGGGTGACAGGCACACATGCGGTTGGTGCACAGACATGCAGGCAAAACATTTGTATATATAAGTCAAAATATTCATATACATAAGTCAAAATGGCTGTTATGTACTCTTGGACTGCAGGTTTGGTCTGAGCTATTCTGTGCTTTCTTCTCTTCAACTCTGTTTGTTTGTTTTTGAGACAGGCTTTCACTGTGTAGTTCTGGCTGTCCTGAGCTCACTCTGTAGACCAGGCTGGCCTCACACTCACAGAGATCTGCCTGCCTCTGCCTCCCAAGCACTGGAAGCCCAGTTTTCCACACTGCGGGTTTAGTGACAGGTGAGATTTGAAGGGTCAGGTCAAGGCAGAAGCTGGTCATCCTGTAGCAAAGTCCAGAGGAAATAGGACAGGACTGTAACCATTCCCTAATCCTGGCCACAGTGTCTGTGGGGGTGCTGGGGACTAGCCGAGCAGAGGCTAGTGTTTCTTCTCCACCTTTTCTTCCCTGGGGAAGGAAGCCAGAGCCTTATTCTTGGACATGGCCACACTGACCTACATCCCCAGCCTTGGGGTGACCTGACTGTTATCAGATGTAAATCTGTAGTCATCCGTGGCATCCATTCCCCCTGGATCCCCCTAGTCCCTAGATTGGGAGGGTGGGGGCAAGAATCTCTCAGATCTGGCCATTATGGTGCTACCTTTGGCCTTGCTCCTTAAACTGGATGAACATGGCTTTAGTACATGGATTGCTTTATGCTTTTGTGCCAAACACATCTCCGAAAGCACCACCCTGGCGATGTCTCCATCGTGTTCAGTGTGGCCCTCAGCAGCTCCTCACTACCTTGAACAAGTCCCTCAGCCCCTCAACTCCCGCCCGTGTTCGTAGCCAGCCCCAGCCTCGCGACTCACTTGAATTTAGTTTTCTTTCTCTTGCTTTGAATTTGGGGCCTGAACTCAGGATATTGATGTCTGACGTCTTTTTTCTCTTTCCTTGACCCCTCAAGTCCTACCTGGTCCTGGTCAAGGCTTGGTTCCTTTTAGTCTGTGTCTTGTGGCAATGTCTGGGACGTAGTGCAATTTGGTTTTATTAATTCACCAATGAGCATTCTCTTTAAAGGATTTTCTTATGTGTATGTGTGTGTGCACCATGTGTTGTGTGCCTGGTACCCAGGGAGACCAGAAGAGGGTGTCACATCCCCTGGTACTGGAGTTACAGATGGTTGTGAGCTGCCATGTGGGTGCTGGGAATTGAACCGGGGTCCTCTGAAAGAGCAGCCAGCGCTCTTAACTGCTGAGCCGCCTCTCTCCAGGCCCCGACTATTAGCATTCTTCGTGCGTGTTTGCTAGCTACTGAGTAAAATGGCCTGTGCTGTGTGTTTTCATACTGACCGCGCATATGGGAATGCCTGTGGAAGCTACTAGGGTTGACTTCGGGAGTCTTCAATTGTTCTCTACCTCATTTTACTTTTATGATCACATTTATTTGTTTACTTTTTTAGTTTTTCTGTGTGTGCAATGCACGCATGGAGGCCAGAGGAAAACCTACAGGAGTCAGTCCCAGGTCCTGAGACTCTAACTCAGGTCAGACTAGGCAGCAGGCACCTCTACCGCGGAGCTCTCTTGCCTGCCCGTGATTTTACTTTTTAATAGATTATCTTTAGCCAGGCATAGTCACACACACACACGCCTTTAATCCCAGCACTCGGGAGGCAGAGGCAGGTGGATCTCTGTGAGTTCGAGGCCAGCCTGGTCTGCAGAGTGAGTTCTAGGACAGCCAGAGTTACATAATGAGATCCTGTCTCCCAACAAACAAACAAAACTGAAACCTTTTATCATTCCTCAACAATTTCACATATGTAAACAATGCAGCTCCATCACGTGGGCTTCCTCTTCAGACCCCAAGAACCCCCAGGTCCTCCCTCAGACTCCCCGTAGGCACCTTGAACACATTCCTCTCCCCACTCCGTGTTCTCTCCTTTTGTTGTTAATCCCCTGAGTCTGCTGGAAGGTTGACTGGTCTTGCTGACTTGATCCTCACGCAGGTAGCAACAGCCGCCGTGAGTTCTTGAGCGCAGTGGCCGTCTCATGCCCAGAAGACAGCCTTTCCCAGCGTGCCTCCCATCCTCTGGCTTTCGACAGCCATCCCATCCTGCTCTGCAATGTTCCCTGAGTGAGTCCACTTCAGTTTTGAGACAGGGTCTCTCACTGAACCCAGAGCTCACTGATTCGGGTAGACTTGTTGGCCAACAGGTCCCAGGGATCCTCCTGTCTCCACTTCCCCAGAGCTGGGCTTATTCAGGTGCATGCGACTGTCCTGTGTTCTTCACACAGGAGGTGGGGATCCAATCTTGGGTCTCCATGCTTACACAGCAAGCACTGGCTCACCTTTCTTCCACCCTTTTTGGGAGGTGCTGGGGATCACACTGCAGGCCCCACCCTGAGCCACATCCCCAGTAAAGTGCTTTAGGCTAGATCTTCTCCCCTTGTCCCCCTCTCTTCTTCCTCCCTCACTCTTTGGTCTTCCTGGAGCACCTCGCACGCTGGTAAATTCTGTTCCATTGCTGCATTATCTGTCATGTCCTGCGTTACCTACCATATCGCTGCTAGATTTTACAAACATCAGGCCAGCGACTGTATTTGTCTATCTTTGTATTTTCCAGAACTCTAAAAGCAAATGGGCCTTGTCGTCCCCCCTCCCCCCTAGAATATAGGGCCTAGGTGCACACACAGTAAATACTGGCAGGCTCAGAATAATTGTCTATTCTGTATCCCCACCCCTTCTCCCAGTGTTGGGGATTGAACCTAGGACCCTCACATAGGTTAGACAAGTACTACTATACCACAGAGCTACGTCCCAGGTCCTGATTGCCTCCTCTAAACTAGGACCTGGCCCAGGGAGGTGGGGTGAGACACTCCCTTGGCAGGTGCCACTTGGTTGTTCTCAGTCTTTCATTCTGCATTTCTAACTGCACCCCAAATTCTAGCTGTTGTCTGTTTGCTGAATCATAAATGTCTACTTGGGATCCTATAATGTTGTTATCTATGAATTATCCCTCGGGTGGCTGGGTATGACTCCTTACGCATTAACTGCCCTGGTCACTCTCTTCCAAGTACTTGTAAACACCAATGACACTTTATTGATTTACCAATCTACAGAGCCTCGGTGCCGGGGAAGTGAACTTTTGCATTAGAAATGGAGAGCTAACGGCTTTTACAATGGCGCTTATTTAGGAAAACAACTTTAAAGTTATTTAAGCATGCACATCAATTTTAGGAGTTAGGGGTTGATAGGTGGTAGCTGGGGAAAAGCGAGGAAGTAGCCGAGAAGGCTTGAGCGACATGGATTTTCATTTTATTTACTTATTTGTATGTGTGTGCCTGTGAGACTTTATGTGTATCATGTGCGTGCAAGAGCTGTGGAGGCCAGAAGGGGGCATCGGACCTCAGAAACTAGAATTAACAGGTAGTTGTTGTGAGCTGCCAGAAGACCCAAGCCAGGTCTTCTGTAAAGGCAGGAAGTGCTCTAACCACTGGACCGTCTCTCCAGCATTGGTTTGTTTGTTTACTGAGATAGGGTTTCTTGTGGCTTAGACTGGTATCTAGCTCACTCTGTAGCCAAGGATCTGGACTCCTGATCCTCCTGCCTCCGCCACCCAAATGTTGGGATTGTAGTACATGCCACCACAGTGGTCCCTAAAATTTTTTCAAGGGACAAAAAAAATGGGATGATTTAAAGTACTGTAATCCTAGCACTCAAGAGGTTGAGGCAGGGGGATTGCCACTTATTTAAGGATATTCTGAGCTATCACTTGAGACCCTGAATAAACAAATAACAAGACGAAAGAAAGGGGCTAATGTGATGGTTTAGTGATTAAGAGGCTGGCTGCTTTTCCAGAGGACCTCTTCAAAGCCTAGTACCACATGGCTGCTCACAACCACCTGTACCAGTTCCAGAGGCTCTGACACCCTCTTCTTGCCTTTGTGGCACCACACCAGCATATATGCAGAGCAAGCAAAACACCCATACACATTTTTTTTTTTAAGGCAAAAGGAGGTGGAGCAAGAAAATGTGAAAATCGATCATCTTTATTATGCCAATTTCATTTAAATTTGTGTATTAATTACATTTCCTGCTGTGACAGAATAATTGACAAGAGCCTGTAGAGGAATAGCCCTGTGTGAAAGCTAAGGTCTCCATTCCAGGGGTTACATTCAGAGGCCTGTGTGGCCTGGATGGAATGTAGACACATCTTTAATCTCTGTATTCAGAAGACAGTGGTAGTCCACGCCTTTAATCTCTAGGGGGAAAAAAAAAAACCAAACAGTGGAAGCAGACAGGAAGCAGAGCTTCTAAGTCATTGTCACACAGGAAGTGACACTGGGTCAGAGTGAATGGCAAAGTGATTAATCAGAGGAAAAGTTAGCAGAGTAAGGACATGTCCAACTCATGAGAAAAGGCAGGCTCTCAGCTCAGTAAAAGAGTTACATAGGAGTTAGAATCATTTAGTTAACAGACTCAGTTTAGAGTCAATTGAAGTGTAGACAGAGTAAAGGGTCTGTAAGAACAGTCAGTTGAACAAGAGTGAGAGTTCAGAAGGAGCTAGTCAGAGTGGCTCAGTCAGCAAGGCTGAGGCTGAGGCTGAAGCCTTCTAGTTCCAGGCTAGCAGTTTAATACATGTTTTAGATTGTACAAAGGCTGGAGCTTTCCAGTTCAAGGATTAAGACTAGATTGTAAAGAGGCTGAAATGCTTTCAGACTCCAGGGCTCTGGGCTAGAACCAGTGATTTAATTAGACAAAAAAATAAGCTGTCTTCTGCCCTGAACCAACGTCTACATATGCTGAATCAGCATCTATCTCTAACATCTACAAGAGCCTGCTTAAGGGAGAAAGGGCTTGTTTTGGCTCATGGCAGCAGGAGCTTGAGGCAGACGGTCACACTGTATCTGCAGTCAGGAAGCAGAGAGCAGTGAGTGCTGGTCCTTGGATCACTCCTCTTTTCTCCTGGGAAATGCCAGCCCAGGGAATCGTGTTACCCACATACAGAGTGAGTCTTTTTGCCTCAATTAACTTAATTTAGATAAATTTTCACAGCAATGCCTAGGCTTGTCTCCTATGTTATTCTAGATCCTGACAAGTCAACTGTAAGCATTAACCATCACATTTTGTGTCATTTTCTCTGATTTAGTGACTTTCCATTCATCAACTATGTATGGAAATTTTCTTTCAAATGGAATATGGCATTTTATGTGCATATTAGAAATTAGCGAGGAGTAGTGGCTCCACCTATGTCCCCAGTACTCAGAAGATGGAGGCAGGAGGATTGCCACAACTTTGAGGCCAGGGATAAATAGCAAGGTCCTGTCTCAAATTTAATAATAAATAAATAAATGAAAGAATGAATAAATAAATAGTTGGTAGAGAAAGCATTTAATAACACAGATGGTGCCGTGCCTTCGCTAGCCACTAGGGGTCGCTGTCATCTAAAGAAAGCTTGGTTGCTGGTTCCATGGACCTATCTCCCATTTAGGCAGGAAAGATACAGCTTTTTTTTTTTTTCCATCTTTTTTTCTAAATGTATCCCTGGCTGACCTGGAACTAACTATGTAGACCAGGCTGGCTACGAACTTATAGAGACTCACCTCTTCCTCTCAAGTGCTGAGACTAACGGTGTGCACAAAACTATGCCTGCCCAGCTACAACTAGTTTCTTGAACATGGAGGGTGACACACACAGGGAGTCTACATCTCAGGGATTTGAGGCTTTATAATAGTTTCTTTTAGAGCCTTTAAACATTCTATGTTATATCTCCGTCTTTCCATGACCAAAACAACTTATAGAAATAACAGTTTCCGAGATTTGGAGTCCATGGCCATGGCAGGGGACATTGCAGCAGGCAGGCATGTTACCGGAGCAGTAGCTGAGGGTTTACATCCTTATCTTCAAGTAGGAGGCACAGAGAGCTGACTGGGAGTGGCCTGGCTTTTGAAAACTTAAATCCCACCCCCAGTGACACATCTCCTCCAACCAGGCCACACTCCTAGTCCATCAGTGGCAAAAATCCAGTAGTTGTTCAGTCCGTGAGCCTGGATGTCTCGGCTGGTCCTTAGTATACACCAGAATCCCAAAGAAGTAGGCTCTAAAGCCTGAAGAAATGGACTTGCCAGCGAGAGCAAGGACAAACAGGCAAAGAGAGAGAGCTTCCTTCTTCCGTGTCCTTCATATACCCTGCCAGCAGAAGGTGGGTCCAGGTTAAAGGTGAATCTTCCCACCTCAACATATCTGGATTTAAAATGTATCTTTCCATTTCAAAGATTCAAATTAGAAGTGGGTCTTCCCACTTCAAATAATTTAAGGGAAAGAAAATCCCATTTGGGTTTCAGTTAATTCCAGATGTAGTCTTGTTGATAACCAAGAGTAGCCATTGCAGTGGCCCTGGACTTTGGCATTTCCAGGACTTAGCTGAGGGGCACAGTATCTGACCTGAGCCCTGTTAGTCCCAGCCAGAAAGGGCAGTGCTAAATGGTGAGACGCCTGGATTTTACCAGCCCACAAACCCTTTCACCCCCAACCCCTGGATACAAGAGCTCAGAGAATATTTAAATCCAGGTTTTGATGGATTAAGGAGGGTTTTTCTCTCCTAAGCCATGTGTATGATGTTTTGCCTGCATGTATATACTTGGACCATATGTGTGCCGTGCCTGCAGAGACCAGAGTCACACCCGCTGGGACTGGAGTCACAGACTTGTGAGCCATTATCGTGTGGGTGCTGGGAATCAAACTCGGGTCCTCTGGAAGAGCAGCCAGTGTTCTTAACCACTGAGCCGTCTCTCCAGCAGTTAAGTTTCTTCTTTTCCGTGGTTAGAAATAGGGATGACAGCCAGGCGCGATGGCTCACAACCTTTAATCCGCGCATTTGGGAGTCAGGCAGAGAGCTCTGTGAGTTCAAGGCCAGCCAGTTCTATAAAGCTAGTTCCAGGACAGCCGAGGCTGTTACACAGAAAACCTTATCTAGAAAAGCAAAACAAAAAAAGAAGAGGAGGAGGGATGACAGATGGGCCTTATCTCTCCCCTCCGTTGTTAGATAAACTTTTATAAATTCTGGGCTAAGGGTGCGGAGGAGCTGGAGGGATGGCTCGGTGGTCAAGAACATTTGCTGTTCTTCTAAAGGACCTACGTTCAATTCCCAGCGCCTGCACAGTGGCTCGCAACCCTCTGTAACTCCAGTTCCGGTGGATCTGACATGGTCTTCTGGCCTTCACAACCGCCAGACATACTTGCGTGCACAGACATAAACACAACAAAACACACACACACACACACACACATATATATTTTTAATTAAAAATGCACAAAATAAGGATTGTGAAGACCAGAGGACTCGACTCTGAATCAACTCTTGCTCAGGATGGCAGAGACAGTTGATGTCTGACTCTGGAGGATTGATTTTTCTTTTTCTTTTCCTGTCTCTAGGGACCCAGCTGAAGCCTGGCCTGGGCGCCAGGATGGCCACCCACAAAACCTTGCTCTTGTGCCTAGGACTGCCTCTCTTCTTCCCAGGGGCCTGGGCCCAGAACCATGCCCCACCTGGCTGCAGCCCAGACCTGGACCCCCTCTACTATAACCTTTGTGACCGTTCTGGGGCGTGGGGCATCGTCTTGGAGGCGGTGGCCGGAGCGGGAATCATCACCACCTTCGTGCTCACCATCATCCTTGTGGCCAGTCTCCCGTTCGTGCAGGACACTAAGAAGCGGAGCCTCCTGGGGACCCAGGTGTTCTTCCTGCTGGGCACCCTGGGCCTCTTCTGCCTCGTGTTTGCCTGCGTGGTGAAGCCCGACTTCTCAACCTGCGCCTCCCGACGCTTCCTCTTCGGGGTCCTGTTTGCCATCTGCTTCTCCTGCCTGGTAGCCCACGTCTTTGCCCTCAACTTCCTAGCCCGGAAGAACCATGGGCCCCGGGGCTGGGTGATCTTCACCGTGGCCCTGCTGCTTACCCTTGTGGAAGTCATTATCAACACGGAGTGGCTGATCATCACCCTGGTCCGGGGAGGTGGCCAGGTTGGCCCCGTGGGCAATGGCAGTGCCGACTGGACCGTGACCTCCCCCTGCGGCATCGCCAACATGGACTTCGTCATGGGACTCATCTATGTGATGCTGCTGCTGCTGGGAGCCTTCCTAGGAGCCTGGCCCACCTTGTGCGGCCGCTTTAAGCGCTGGCGGAAGCACGGGGTCTTCGTTCTGCTCACCGCGGCCTTCTCCATTGCCATCTGGGTAGTCTGGATCGTCATGTACACCTACGGCAACAGGCAGCGCCAGAGCCCCACCTGGGATGACCCCACCCTGGCCATTGCCCTCGCTGCCAACGCCTGGATTTTTGTGCTCTTCTATGTCATCCCTGAGGTCTCCCAGGTGACCAAACCCAGCCCAGAACAGAGCTACCAGGGGGACATGTACCCTACCCGAGGTGTGGGCTACGAGACCATCCTGAAAGAGCAGACGGGCCAGAGCATGTTCGTGGAGAACAAGGCTTTTTCCATGGATGAGCCAACCTCAGGTGCGGCGTGGACCTCCGTGGGGACATGTGTGTGTCCGGGCGTGTCTCTGTGAGACTAGACAGGGTAACCTAGGCTGACCTTGAGCTCACTGTGTAGCCGAGGATGGTCTTGAACAGCCCCTTCCTTCTTCTCGCAGTTGCTGGGATTATAAGTGGTGTCTTTCCAGCTTTTGTTTTCTAAAATCACGTTTATCTATTTAGTCGGTCATTTCTTTCCTACCGTGTGGGTTCTGGCGATCATCAGACTCAGGTTTGGTGGTAAGCACCCTTTCTCCTGTGTCAGTTACTGCAGGGCAGGGAGCCATTCTCTTGAGAGAAGTGGAAAGTTTTTGTGACTATGTGCAATTTTCTGCTTTAAACCTGTACTCACTCGGGGATGGAGCGCACAGCTCAGCGGTAGAGTACTTGTGTAATCGACCGGCGGCCCCCGTTCGGCCTCCAGCGCCACAGACGGTCGCTCATGATGACCCACAGCGACCTCATCAGCACATTTCTGCAACTGTAAGAAATGTTAGCATTTATCAGATACCTGCTGTATACTGGGCTCTGGTTCTGGGTTCCACAGAGGTTGTGATTCATAAGCTGCAGCCCCCTTGGGCATGACCAGAGCTCTGCAGGACCCCAACTGTTGTGTTAAGATGTGTGAGAGCTTTAGACGCTGGCTCTGGGATCTCTGACAGAAATTCAGTCAGAGGCAATGGGCATTCTAGAATCAGAGATCCTAGGGTCTTCTGTGCCCACTGCGTGGCCTCCACACTCCCGGCTCTTGTGGGCACATAGTCTGTGATCTTACTCCCTGGAGATGACTGCTTTTCCCCACACTGGGGTGACTTCTGGCACACAGAGTGGGCCACTGAAATGTGCTGGGGGTCGTTAAGGAAGCCAGAGAGACCTAGGACCTGAGCACACGCTGGAAGGAGCAGCAAACCCTGCCCCCACCCCTACCCTCCCCCCTGCCCCCACCTCTGTACTCCTTAGTCAGGCCAGAGAGTTTTACTCTTTCTTCTCATGGAGATATTTCTAGGCTGTAAGTTTTTATTTATTTTGTTTTTTTTTTTCCAAAATGGAAAAATCAATAGCACAAGCCTAGCACTTAGGAGTCCTGCACGGGCCACGGTCCCTTAGCTCTACAGGAAACAGCTGAGTCCTGTATTCCTGCCCACCCTACCCCCACCCCCCAGGCCTGCTCTTGGGGCCCCCAGAGCTAGTTAGCTGCTCTCCTCAGACACCACAGCGGTGCCCAGCAGGGTGGATCAGATGGGAAACCCACACCGGATGATGCAGGGAGCTACAAATCTCTCTGGGTACTTGCCAGGGGGCCCGGGATGGGCCGAGCACCAAGTCTCACTGGCTGGGCCCTGCATGGCTGCAAAGTGACACCAACAGCCACCCATGCCCTGTGAGGACAGGATCACATAAAAAGCTGTGGGGTCTCGGCTGTATTGCCCCTTGTGCCTCACAGCAGTTCCATAGCGGTAGAGGTGGGAACTGGAGGCTGACCATCTTGGAAAGCAGCCGAAGGCCCTGTGCCCCCCTTGGGATGTGAAGGTTGCTGACAGCGTGTTTTTCTGAGCTCGGAGGAGGGGGGCGGGTGTCCCACAATTCAGGGGCCAAGCAGCACTCTTCTCAGCAAAAGAGCGCCAGGCGTGGGAGGAGGCACCAGGTCCACAGCCTCACTCCTGGGGCAGTGTTATATACCAGGGCCCCAGAACCCCATTTCCCTATGCCCAGGAGAGTTGCTTGGGTTGTGCGAGTGTGTGTGTGGGGGGGGGTGCGAAGCAGGAGATGAGTTCAGAAATCTTCAGGTCTGAGCTTGTTTTCCCCTACAGCGAAGAGACCCGTGTCACCCTACAGTGGCTACAACGGACAGCTGTTGACCAGTGTGTACCAGCCCACGGAGATGGCCCTGATGCACAAAGGCCCGGTGAGTGCACGTCTCAGGTTCCTGTGACCTGGACACCGAAAGAGAGGGCGTGCAGGCTGCAAATGCACACTGGGGTAGAGGCATTAGGGTATGGCAAGCTTCTCCGAGGGCATCAACCCTGCCAGCCTGGGCCCTGGTACCCTGCAGTGGGACCTGCCCTGAATCACTGGGCATCACCCTCAGCCTGGGGCTCAGGCATTGTGGTACATACTTGTAATCCTAGCACTTGGGAGGCAGAAGCCGGGGCTCAGGGGGCCAAGGGCCATCTTTGGCCACAGCTTGTACCACCTGCCTGGGCTATATGAAACCCTGTTTCTGTGCCTGGCGAGCAAGTCTTGACCTCATATACCTCCCCTGGGCTCTGGGAGCCAGTATTCCATTAGCTAGAGGAGGCGGTGGGAACAGGAAGGAGATGAGTTCGGTTCCCACTTTATATATGTTTCTACTCCCTGCTGGCAGTGGTTGCCAGAGAGGTCAGCGACCTGCCTTGGCAGGATTCTGGGAACAGGAAGCCAGGAGGTCAGCAGGGTGCTGTTCCCATCCCCTCCCCACCTCCCAAGCTAGGAGCTGGGGGTGGCTTGTGCATCTTGAGACTTCCAATCCCAGCTCTTTTCCCTTTTCTGAGTATGAAGTATGTGCCCTGGAGCACAGCTGGGCAGTTTCCATTCAGACCATGAGCAGATACTGCCTCTCCACCCCCAGCCTCTGAACCCTGTTAGCAGGAGCTGCCCCAGCCTCTCTCCCAGTTTGGAGGGTGAGCCGCACTGGGCTGCTGTTTCTGCTTAGTTCTCACACTGTGATCCTCAGACCTCCGAAGTGAGCAGCCATTGAGAACTTGCTGAAAACAGATTGGGCGTAAGGTGGGACAGGTCACTGTGACTGCGTTGGTGGCCTGGGCATAGCGCTCTGTTGACAGACCCTCATAGCTTGGGTGCCACTTAGAGGGGAGTAACTCCCCAAGGCAGATCTACTTCAGGGCTTTCCCATCCCCCACAGTTAAACATTCACCAGCCTATCTCAGGGTGAGGCCCTGCTAGGGGGTGGGGTCAGCTGGGGGGTAGGGCTTGGCAAACAGGCTTGTTAATTTTGGTGCATTCCAGTGTTGAAGTCCCCAGATCTAGGTGTCCTAGACAGCAGGAAGTAGTTAGATATTGTAGAAAGTGGGAAATCCCCAGATAGGTGGGAAAGCCACTCGGATCTGAAAAGAAGAACTGCTGTTTTGGGGTCCTGGGATTCTCGGAGGTCTGGTGGTGACATCTGTCTTACATGATGATGAGGGAAGAGGGGTTCATGTTTCTTCCAGGTAGAACATTGAGGGCCAGATTCCTAGGCCAGCGTTCTAAGGACTAGGACTCCCCAGAAGAGTACCGGGTGTTGTAGTGACATTTTGGGGTCTCAGATAAGACACGTGGAGGAAGGGAGCTTGTGAGTGGTACCAGTCCGGCAGTAGCAGCTTAATGCAGCCACTGGACCTGAGGTTTCCCCAGGAGCTAGGAGCAGGCACTCAGAGATGGGGTCTCCTTCTGTGAAGCCCAAGGTGCCCAGGGACCTTCTTCAAGACTCAGAAGGCCAGTCCTCTAATTTCCAGAGGTAGAGTCACCCAGCCCATCCTGCCAGCAGGGCCCTGGCGGAATGGGGGTGGAGGGGTCAAGGAGTGGGAGCTGCCAGGCACAGCCCTGCAGGAAGCTGAGTGTTTGTGCATTTGCCCTGGCGGAACCTGGCTCCCGATCCCCTGACTGTGAGACTGCCTGTTCTTCCTTCCAGTCCGAAGGCGCTTACGACGTCATCCTCCCACGGGCCACCGCCAACAGCCAGGCGATGAGCAGTGCCAACTCAACCCTGCGAGCTGAAGACTTGTACGTGGTCCAGAGCCACCAGGTAGCCACACCACCCAAGGATGGCAAGATCTCTCAGGTCTTTAGAAATCCCTATGTATGGGACTAAGGCCTCAGCCGTGGCCAGGAGAAAGTGGGCGGATTTAGAACGGACCCTCAGGGACCTGGCTTGGGTGAGGGACCGCCAAGGACCCTGTGCTCTGTGGCTCCCGACCCCAGTCCTGGCTCAGGGTAGCTTATGCCTCAGGGTCAGGTCCCCCCATCTTCCAATGTTTGGGAGGGTGTCCTGGGAGCCTCCTTCCCACTCCTCAGTATTTGTGGAGTCCAGGCCCCTGCCCCGTTTCGTGTCAGGGTCACCTCTCGCAATCTACGCCATCCGAATAGTGTTCTGCCCAGGGTGGTGGCTGGTTCCATGCCTGCACTCTGCGGTGACACCTGCTGCCTCCAGAGAGCTCAGAGAGGATGCCTTGGGCTGGGTCCTGCTCCTCTGTGAGGAGCAAGGGTGCCTAATAAACTCATTTCTGCTTTATTAACCCTCGCTCTGGGCTTGTGGTTTCTGACTGGGCTCTGACCTCCCGCGACTCCTCTTCAGACTTCTCCATGGGGATCAGCGAGTTCCTTTCTTCTTCACTCTAGCTCTTGGGGCTGATGCTTCTAGGGTATCCTGTGTAAGGGACTGGTGCCTCCTCTGGGGCAGGACTCTCTTACGTCTGCCATCGATTGCCATCAGAATGAGGATCTGGGCTCTTTGTGTCTGGGGTGCAGCTTCGCACTTGGGTGTGTCCAGCCCGGGCAGCTTTCCTGTGGGTCTCATCTTCCGCTAGCTATATTCAGAGACAGAACAGGGAGGGCAGACCCACCAGCGGGAAGTTCTAGCGGTGCGGAGGGGTTCAGCTCCATTCGGTCTCTCCCGTGGGAAGTTAGCATCCGTTAGAGGGTGAGGCGGACAATCGTTGCACTCCAGGCTCTGAGATCATGGCTTCACAGAGTGAGTGGGATGGCTCAGAGAGGGCTTGAGCTCTTTAGACCGTGGGTTCACAAAGATGAGCAGGTCAGGCCAGGTCCTGGTTGGTTCAGGGGGTCACAGCATCCATATGCTTAGAATTTGGGAATCATTAAAAGCCTTTTCCCAGCAGCTCAGGCTCATCTCCATGGCTGGCCGGAGGTGGGGGGTGCTGGGTGGGGGGAGGTAGGGTGGGAGATGATGACAGGACAGGACCGGTCTTTCCCTCCATTTCCAGAACCAGAATCTCAGAATGCTGTCATCCTGTGTCAGGGTTACATGGAGCCTTAGGGGTAGTTGTCCCAAACCCTTTTAGAGTCAACAAAGTGACTGAGTCAGGCCACAGAGCCTTAAGGTGGACCAGGACTGGCCAGGCTGATATCCTCCCTTCTGTCTTTGGCCTTCCCTGGGAAAAGCCAGACCAGTGGTCTGGGCTCTGAGCTGCCTCTGTGCCTTGTGGATTGGACGGTGTTCTGACCCTTGGATGCCACCTCCAGGTTCTTCAAGGGGACTTGAGAGCCTGCCAGGCTTGGGAATGTTTGTCCCCAAGTAGCCAGAAAACTATTTTCTGACACCAGTTATAAGGCAGGAAAAAAAAAAATAGGTTTTTCTGTTTTTGTTTGTTTATTTTGTTTTTGTTGAAAGGGAGAGAAAGGTCGCTGGAAGAAAACTCCAGACTTCTCCCAAACTTCTATGTTTGGATTGCATCACTCCCTACGGACTGAGACTTTTTTAGTACAATCCAGTTCCCCGGCTGTGAGCGGTAGGGACCCTCCGTTTTGACTCTTGTTTTTTCTGGTTACTTTAGGATCAGTCCCCGAAAAATAAAACAAGATGGTAGATGCCCTCTTCCCTGGACCACACCTCATCCGGATACCCTCCTTGCTCTGCCTCCAGCTGAGCAGGGCCCAGCAGGTTCCCCTCCTTTGTCTTTGGAGCTGGGAGGGACCCGAGGCCACCAACCTGAAGCAGTGGACCGAGTGGGACCTTGGGATAGGCCCGAAGCATGTGACTGGTTCTCATAGGGCCGTCTACCCTCTTGCCCATCCTGGTACCCAAGTGACTGCAGCTACAGGGAGCTAACTGTGGACTCCCATCCCCTGCCTTAATGCCTCCCCCAAGGCACAGACCCTGTATCCCCACGTGGTTCTCCATACACATCAGGTGTATGATGCCCCTGCCTTGTCGCTGGGCCTTCTGGGCCATGTTGGTGTCCTATCGGTGTGTCACACAATGCACGTCTGACTGAGTCTCTGGAGACAAGCCACACAAAAGTTGTCTCTTGCCCTATGCAGGGCCTTCTGCCACCTTCTAGACTGTGGAAGGTCACCAGCTAGGGGCAGAGCCCAGGTTGGGCAGGCTGTTTCTCATGACCTGAGGGTCCCAGGCCCCAGCACCTTTGCGTCGGGACTGAGTCTGCCCCACCTTCAGTAAGCCGTGTCCCATCACCAGGCAGACCAGGCAGGGTTGCTGCTCCGACTGCTCTGGCCTCCCCAATGCCCGTCCCCATCGGAGACAGGAATTTCCACACTTGTCCCAACTGGGGAAGCTTTTGTCGTCCAGCACTGCCACACAGAGAACCCCATACAAGAGCTGGCAAGTCTGGGCCACCGTGGTGCTTTGCGCTGCTCATGTACCTCAGTTATCCCCCTGGCCACACCTCCCAGTCTGCTTTCCGTTTCTGTGCCAGCTTCCAGGATGGCTCCTAGGACAAGTGCAGAGGTGGATGCCCTGAATCACCAGGATCTCACAGGGTCTGGAGTTACCCGCTGGGGCTACCTGGACATATGTGGTTGGAGAATGGGAGTACTCTTAGAAGACAGTGGGAGGGAGTCAGGGCTACATTCTCAGGGTGAGCTGAGCCTTTCCTGTATCAGATGGGTGGGATGTGGGGTCCGGGACTGGAGACTGCTGAGCCTTTCCTGTATCAGATGGGTGGGATGTGGGGTCCGGGACTGGAGACTGCTTATGGGAAGATGTCTAAGTTTCTACCTCAGCTTGGGCAGCAGATGTCCTTGGGACACCTGGATACTCTCTGCTGCTTTCTTCACTAGAGGAGCCTCTAGTGTCCTTGGCCTTAGGACATGCACCTGAGGGGCCGATGGCTACCCGGGTCAGAGAGGGCCATTTTCAGGCCTGCAAGCTGCTGACGCCAGTGACTGAGATGATCATAGTACCAGACCCTGGAACCGAGATGTCCACAGCACCATCCTTTGTTCTACCCTTGGGTACCGACAGCTGGCTCCTCCGGGGGCCTTCCCCAAGTGTGCCCGGGAGCCTGGCCTGTAGCCCAGCACTACTTAGTGTCGGAGGCAGAGGTGAAGATGAGTGGGTATCCAGGAAGGCCCCCTGTGCTTAGCCCATCACTCTCATGCTCTCCCAGCAGCCTGTGCCTTCTGGCTGAAAGGTAGGTCCCCACAGAGTAGGACGACACATCCAGATGTGACTCCTCCTGCCTTGAGGATGCTCAGTCTCCTGACACCACAAGGGAAGGGGGTCTGCAAGCACCTCACAGTGCTCTCGGTCTAGAGCCCCAAGGTCCATCACAGTGAGCAAAGACTAGCTTGTCTTTCTAAGTGAGTCTTTCAGGACTCCCTGAGAACACCACCAGGTGTCTGGGTCTGCAGCCTGTGGCGGGTGTGGCTGTGTTGATGCCCTGCGTCCTGTGTGCAGCTGAGGTGGAGGAGTGATGGACTCCATGAAGATGTAGATCTGCCTGGATGCAGAAGTACCCGTGTGCCCCATGGTGATGCTGTGTCTTCCAGTTTCAGGTCCAATGGAGAAGTACGTTTTAGGAGGGTTGTGGGCCCCCTAGTTTAGATCACACACAAGCCTTGAATGGGAGAGGAGTAGGCCCAGGCCTGGTTCATCATTTTCAGGCTAATCCCTTGGTCACGCCAACACTGTTAAAATCCTGTAGTGGATCTAAAGGGAGGTTCAGCACTGTAACTACTCAGAATTAAATGACTGCCCTTTCTTTGTGAGGGGTTAGTTACTTTCTCCGTGTTCCTGTGTGTTTCTGCAGACTTCTGGGATGGCTGTCTCTTACACTCATCTCTGCTACACCAGCCAGGGCTGTCTGAATCCAAATACTTTATTTAGAGACTAAGGGAGAAAACCAGACTTCCAAAAGATGTTTAATTCTCAGTTGGGTGTGGTGTGCGTGCCTTTAATCAAGCACTTTGGAAGACAGAGGCAGGCAGATCTTTGTGAGTTCCAGGCCAGCCAGGGCTACATAGTGAGAAGGAAAAAAAAGAAAAGGATTCTTAACCATCCTAGTGCAAAGACAAATGGTTTTCACACAAGATGTAGGAGGGGTGGGGTGGGAAAGGGGACATCTCAGATAACAATCCAGTTATGCCTGGCATGGCTGGGAGGCAGGGGTATGGCCCATTTCATCTTCATGAAATGCCTTGTTTACAGAAAGGCACACTGGGCCAGGGATGATCACAGCTGCCCCAGGCCAAGGGGCCCTGTCATGGCCACACCCAGTGTGCTCTTGTGGCCTGTACTTGTTCAACGGCACTCCAGTTCCTCACGGAATAGAGCGAGAGATAGAAAGGTTAGGAAGCCTGCCCGGCTGCCCCACACCAACATCCTCTCCAAGACCAGAACTTTCTCTAGCTCCACAGAGGACACGCCAAGGTTGTACACGAGGGGCTACTAGCCAGACTTCCTGTCTGCCTTCTCAGTGCCGGAGCTCTCCAGGAAGCTGCAGCCCCTGCTTACAGCGGCAGCATGAATTATTTAGCATCTGCACCAGCCAGAGTGCTCTGACCTCATCCTTCTCGGGCCCAGTGCGGCTCTGACCTCATCCTCATTGAGGAAAGGTAGCTGATAGTGGGCAGAAGTGAGGGTGGTGGGTCCCACCGGGGTGTCGGTAATTGAGGGGGGGCGTTCTCAGCGGTCTCAAAGAGATGGGACCCGAGACTCAATTACCCTTGTAGTAGGAAGTGACTGCAGAGTGGAGATTTCAATACATGGTATAGAAATCAAAGGGCACTTACTAGCTGTGACTTTGCCCAGTTCGTTTGACCTTCACCCAGTGACAACCTTTTGGGTTCACAAAACAGCACTCACATGAAAATCACAGCCCTCCCCAGACTAGCAGGCCTCTCGACCAGATCATTCGCTGTCCTTAGACACACTAAATCTCTACTTGCCGCACATGCAGGGTCCCCAGGTAGGTGCAATAGCTGGTTTGGGGTTTGCGGGTCTATGTTGGTATGACCAGGCCGTTCCCTGGTGTGTAAAGGGAAAGGCCTTGGTGGGTGACCTGGTTGCACAGGAAATCTAGGTAGCCAGGCTGGAGGACTAGGACCAGACACCTGTTCCCCAAGTACCTGTAAGGGCGACTGTGGTTTCTCTCTTCCTCCACCAGGAGAGACCCAAGCTCTGAAGCTGCGGAGGCTTCACCAGGCCTTCCAGAGTGGGTAGTAACTTTCTGGGCCACAGGGCATCCTCATGGAGTGGCATCACTGCCCTGTTCTGTCTGTCCTGGAGTTGGGACGGCTCAGCACCCCCTGTCCAAGGGCTGCAGTAGAACCAGGCAGGTGAAAAAGGTCACTGCAGGGCTGAGGGGGTCAGGAGGTTCATCCTAACCAGTCGTCTGCCCGAAGGGTTGTCCAAGCCAGGGCAAGGAGGAGACACTCCCTGGTGTGTCCATAAAGGGACAGAAGCGAGCATCACCTTCCCAGGGCATTTGAGGGTGCAGGTACCAATCCGGAGGTTCAGACAGGACCCTGCTGGATCCCCAGGGCACTGGGCTCAGGAGATCCTCTGACCCCTCCCCCACTGCAAACACCCCTAGTCTCTCCTGGAGTGTCTGGGTGGGGATTGGGGGGAGCTGAACATCTGGAGCCCTGCTGTCACTCTCATTGTAGGGCCCGCCCCTTTGGTCCTCAGCCAACCTGAGGCCATCTCCAACTCCCACCTAAGTCCCACCCTGATAACCTGCAGTCAAATCCCCTTGAACACCAACTGGGGCCAGCTGTTCCTGTGCTTGCCTAGACCTCCACGGGGGTTGGGGGAGAGGGGAGTGAGGGATGGGGGGTAGCTCATGGTGCCCTCATCCTTTCCCACCCTTAGAGCCTGGTGTTGGTTTTGCTCCAAAGTCTCCCAGGATGGCCCATCCATCTCCACCAGCCTAGGACCCTGTATCTCTCAGCCTAGCTCAGAGAAGCAGGTCCTTGTCTGCAAAGAGGAATGATGCTGGACCAGTCAACATGGACAGGGAACCCCTCCACTGTCTTGGCTGGGCTTCAGGGAACAGGCTCCTCAGCCTGGCACTACGGACATTTGGGAAGAAGGCTATCTTTTGGTGGGGGCTGCATACGTAGGATGCTGAGCAGGGTCCTCTGTCCACTAGGTGCCAGAATCACCACCAAGCCCCAGGTTGGTGATGTGGGAAAAGTTGCTTAGGATTGTCCAACCCCTGGGCCGAGGTCTAGTCTCCTATGGAGTTAGAGAGGGCTTCACAGCCACACAGGAACCCTGGGAGTCCATACAGCCGGGATTCTACTTTATTTCTGGGCTTCTTCTCTGCTGATGGGCAGCCCGGGGAACTCTGTCCTTTGGCTACACACAGGCTACAAGTGATTGCTGGCTCCCTACTTCCTGCCTGGTGTGCGGAGTTGTCTTTGGACAGGGATGCCAGCCACACAGGTCTGTTTGCTATTGACATATCAGGGTATCTATCTGGGCCACCAAAATCCCACAGTCAGGGCTCAAGGTCAGGGAGTCTGGGGTCACAGCAGGGGGCAGGCCACACTTGGCTGAGCACAGCCTCTGTCTTGTGACCCTCGGGATACACACACACACACACACACACAGTTAGTTGGGGTTTATAGGCTGATCCAGATCCCTTGCAGGCCCTTCACCAGGTCCCTATGGGGGAGACTAGCAGAGCAGGGCTGGAGCAGGATGCTATTGGTACAGAGCCCTACCCCACATGCAAAGAACTTTCAGGAGAATTCAATCCCAGGCTCAGAGCGCATAGTCTTAATAGTTCCCCTATGTCCCCCGATATCCATAAAAAGGACTTATTTGCATAAAAAGGACTCTGGAAAGGGAAGTTAGGAAAATGAGGTCCAAGTTCACATGTATGAGGATGGGGGTGCCAGGCAGAAGAGGGAGAGACTTTTCCTGCCTTGCTGTTTCTCTCCCCCCTCTTTCCCTCCCTCCCTGTCTTTTACTGTGAAAATAAACCATGAATTTAATTTCCTAATTCACTGCAGTGCTGAGGGTAAAATTCAAGGCCTCGTGCATGCAAGACAAGGATCCTCCCACCCCAGCTCTAAGTCACCATTTTTTAGATAGTTTTTTAAATATTTTTAAGTGTATGCGCATGCATACATGCGTGCACACATTTGTGTATGAGTACATGCGTGTGCATGCCATGCCCTTGGAGGCTAGAGGCTTTGGAATTCCTGGAACTGGAGTTAGAGGTGGTGTAACCCACCCACTGTGGGTCCTGGGAACTAAGTCCAATCTGATGGAGGGCAGGATGGGTGCTGGGAGCTAGAGAAATGAATGGCCCAGTGGTTAAAATATTTGTTCTTACAACTACCTGTAACCCCGGGGCGGAGAGGCTGGTTCTGAAGATGAATGACCCAGGAATGAATGCTCCAAGGGATGCAAGGCGTAGTAGCCTAGGGTTCTGATTTCTTTGTTGTTTGAGACAGTCTCACTATGTATCCCTGTCTAGCCTGGAACTCATTTGTAGACCAGGCTGGTGTCACACTCACAAAGATGCCCTTGACTTTGCCTTCTGGAGTTACAGGTGGTTGTCCTCTTGCAGAGGGCAAGATGACTGAAAGAGACCGTCTCAAAGACCGGAAAGGAGGAGAAGGCGGGGCTGAAGAGATGGCTCAGCCATCAAGAGCCAAATGGTGGCACGTGTCTTTAATCCCAGCTCTTGGGAGGCAGAGGCAGGCAGATCTCTGTGAGTTCGAGGCCAGCCTGGTGTACAGAGTGAGTTCCAGGACAGAATTAAAACAGAAAAAGCCTGTCTCAAAAAACACCCCCTCCCCCTCCAAAAAAAGAGTGCTTTCAGAGGAATCTGGTTCTCAGCACCCACATCAGGTTGTTCATAACGGTCTGTAACTCCAGCTTCAGGGAATCTGATGCTCCTTTTCTGGCCTCAGCAGGCGCACGCGCACACACGCACACACACACACACACACACACACACACACACACACACACACACCTTAAAACAAACAAAAGCCTAGTGATAGGAAGCCTTTACAAAGGCTCATCTTTGGGGGTGGGGTGGGATTCAGTTGTGGGGTAGAGAAGGGCCAGACAACCTAAGGCTGTGCCCCACCCCCACAGACACATTCCATGTAGGGACATCCTGGATCTTTTTTTTTTTTTTTCTTTTTCTGAGACAGGGTTTCCCTGTTGTATTCCTGGCTGTCCTGGAACTCACTCTGTAGACCAGGCTGGCCTCGAACTCACAGAGATCTGCCTGTCTCTGCCTCTCAAGTGCTGGAATCGAAGGCGTGTAGCCAAGGATGCAAGGATGATCTTGAACATCTGATCTTCTTGCTTCCGCCTCCTGAGTGCTGGGATTAGAGGTGTGTATGCAGTTCTGGGGATCGAACCCAGGGCTTTTCGTTCCTGCCAGGCAAGCTCTCTACCCACTAAGCTACATCCCTAGCCCTACTTTCCAAAAGTTCTTTGTTCATTGTACTCTAGAATTTCTCGGGGGGGGGGGGCAGAGATCAGGAGGGGTGTGGGCCCAGGCCTGGGGTCTAGCACCTCTGGGTCCCTAGCCTGCCACTCTTCCGTGTCTAATGGATGGAAAGTCACAGCCAGTGTCTCTCCGGATCCCTAGGACTCTGATGGTAGCAGCGATTTTTCACCTTTTAAGGGAATCTTTTTTTTCCCCTCCTGTCTTTGTTTATGTGTTTCCTGCTAAACCATGATCTCCCTGAAAGGAGAAGTTGTTGCCTCTTTATCTCTATGACCCTATCTTTGGGCCCAGTGCCTGACCTCAGAGGGATAGCCATGAAATATTTGTTAAACAAATAAACAAGGCCTGGTCATTAAGTGCCACCTGCTGGAGACAGTAAGTCTCAGAGTCAGGCCAGACCGATGGACTCGCTGGGATGCTGCCTGACGCTGCTGTTTGACCGCGTGTGCAAATGTGGGGTCAGATGGGGCAGAGTGTGGGTAAGGAGGAGGCTCCTCCGTTCACTTTGGCCATATAGGATGAGCCACCCACTGTGGTCCCCCTGCAGCTCTGTCAGCATGGGGGAGGTTGTGTACTAAAGGGCAAGGGGGCAGCTGGGGAGATGGCTCAGGAAGCCGTGTATGTGTGAGCTCCATCCCCAGAGCCCACATAAAAAGCTGGACATCCCAGCTCTGGGGAGGCAGAGACAGGGGGCTCCCTGGGGCTCCCTGGCAAACTACCCTAATCTAATTGATAAGCTCTAGTGTCTGGGGAGACCCTGTCCCACTGCCCCCCCTCAAAAAACAAGATGGATAGCACCAAGGAACTATGATTAGGGTTGACCTCTGGCCTTCACATGGATGCCCACGCATGTGCTCATGCACTGCACACACATGATAGATAGATAGATAGGCGATAGAAATAGCAATAGCCACAAGCCCTTCTGGACTATGGGTACCATAAATTGATAGCATCATTATTCCAGTTTGTAGGAAGAAAAACAGAGAGGTTAGAGATTCAGCCAAGGTCACACAGCTTACCAGAGACAAGGTGGGATTCATCACATAGGCTACAGTGGGCACACACCTTTAATCCCAGCACTCAGGAGGCAAAGTCAGGTGCATCACTGTGAGGGTGAGAACAGCCTGGTCTACAAAATGAGTTCCAGGCTAGAGGGATGCATAGTGAGACCCCATCTCAACAAACAATACCCTAGGCTACTACGCCTTGCATCCCTTGGAGCATTCATTCATTTCTTGGCCCATTCAATCATCTTCAGAACCAGCCTCTGGGCCCTGCTGTAGGTCGTTCCCAGTTGTAGCTGGGACTCTGGGTCTCACAAGCTCAGCATTCTTTTTTTTTTTTGTCCTGTCAAGTCCTCTCTGTGGGACCCCCTTCCTTCTCTGGAGAGAGTTTCGGTGATCCGGTAGTGAGAGAGATCCCCGTATTAGAACCCACAACTGACGTCCATGTGCCCTCGTCTGAAGAAGCCTCGCTTGCTCTCCTGCAGCCCCCTCCTACCTTCCCTTCATCAGACAGGCTCTGCACAGCCCTCAGGTCAGAATCATTAAGTGTAGCTGGTTAGGTTATTGGGCTGGGGACTGACTCGAACACGAGTGATTGTTTTGTTCCATTTGTGTGTGTCCCCCACCCCTCCATCCCCAGAACGAACCTTCATTAAGAAAACCGAAAGAAAAGAACTCCGGAGAGTGGGTGGGGCTTGTCATGGTTCCTGGTTTTTGAGATAGGATCTCATGTAGCTCAGGCTGGCTTCCAACTTGCTATGTAGCAGAGGATAGCCTTGAAATCTTCCTAGATCCAGCTCCCAAGTGCTAGGATTATAGATGTGCATCACACGTCTGTAAAGATGTTCGATGCTTGTTTGTTTGCTGTTGTTGTTGTATCCCGGGTTGGCCTGGAACTTGCTATGTAGCCCCTCAGCTGGAGGCTACATAGCTTGGACTCAATGGTTCTCCTGCCTCAGCCTCCTGAGTGCTGGGATTCCAAGCCTGTACCAACATGCCTGGCTGGGCACAGATATTTTTAAAGCTCCCCAAAGGGTTCAAAAGTGACGCGGATCTGGGCTTCTGACGAACGTAAACAATGTGGTCAGCGGGACTGGGAAGTGGAGCTCTACTTCACCCCAGAGAGCCTTCCCTGCTCAGCCCGGCCACTTCTCCATTCTGAAAGTAGAGACTCTCATTTCTAAAAGTGGGAAACTTTAGCAGCATTTAAAGTCGCCTCCTCGGCCCTCTTCCCTGCGGCCAAAACACATTCTCAAGGCGTCTTCCTGTAAGCTGCGAGCCTTGGGTGTTAGGCGTTGAACCCACAACCCGGTTTACAGTGAAAATTCAAACCCGGGAGGGGAGAGCAGGCAGTGTGGCCTACTTTCCTTGTATCTGCTTTCTCAGGCCCCAGGCAGATGAGCAGCTGTTTCCTGCACACCACACCTGCAGCCCCGCCCCTTCTGCTGGATCAGTCCAGCAGGCCCTCCCTAGAGGGCTAATGCCAGCAGCTGGTGGACATTGGTCCTTCTGGGAACCTGAGTACCCTTTGGTTTCATTGGTTGCTAGGCAGGAGCTTGGGAGACCCCAAAGCCAAGGCCTCTGTTCCAGTTCCCTCCTGCCTAGCCTGTGCGGCTCCTCTCAGCCTCTCCTTCCTTAACTGCCCCTCAGGAAGCCTCAGGTCCTCTTCCCAGTTTGAGGCCTCCTGGGGTGGGGCAGGAGGTGGAGGAGGAGGATCTCTGGAGGGATGAACGCCATACACCTGGATATACCTGGATTTCCTATACAGAGTTTTCTGCTTGCTTAGGATTGTCAAAGTTCCGGGGTGGCCAGCAGGTGGCGACAGGGACTGCTTGTAGCTGGCTCTCTGGGATCTCACCTAGGGTACAAGGAAGCCCTTTCCTTTCGTTTCCTTTCCTTTCATTTCCTTTCCTTTCGTTTCCTTTCCTTCCCTTCCCTTCCTTTCCCTTCCCTTCCCTTTCCCTTCCCGTCTCCTTCCTTCCTTCCTCCCCCTTTCTTCTTTCTTTTTCTTCCTTTTTTTTTGAGACAGGGTCTCACTATGAGCTCTTGCTATGTAGATTAAGTTGGCCAAACTCACAGAGATCCACCTGCCTCTCCCAGTTCTGGGATTAAAGGAGTGTGCCACCACACCTGGCAGAAGCCTCTCTTATATTGAGCTGTGGGCCACACCAACTCTACAGCTAGCAGCCACAGCCTGAATTGTAGGCACTGGTCCTGGTTCCCTTGAGAATCAGACCAGAACAGGTAGCTTACTTCATGTCCTAACGGTTCCTAGGTTTGGCCATCTGGTCGACCCCAACTCCACTTCATTCAGGCCCAGTTCCTGTTCATTCTCCTCCTCTTCCCTGAGTCTTTAGGGTCCTCACCTGGGATGGTGTTGTAGCATGCTCTCCTCTGAGCGTGACAGCAGCCATCTTCAGAGCAGCTGTGACTACATGGAAGAGACTTTCAAGAGTAGGCTGTTAGCCAGCTGTGCTGGATAATGCCTTCAATCTCAGCACTTGGTAAGCAGAGGCCGGTGGATCTCTTAAGAATTCAAGATCATCCTGGTGAGTTTCAGGCTGGTCAGGGTCACATAGTGAGACACTGTTAAAAAATATAAAATAAAATAAGCTAAAAAATCAAGCTGTAACTGCTGATGTTTCCTTATAGAAAGTATGTGTGTGTGTGTGTGTGTGTGTGTGTGTGTGTGTGTGTGTGTATAGAGTCATTGGACCCTCACCTGAGACTCTGGCCGCTCCCTGCCTTCACTGCCAGCTGTTTGGATTTAATTCTTTGCTAATTGCACATGGTCTGGTGGGCTCTGGAATATGCAGACTGTGGAAAGCTAACTGAAAGGGGGGGGGGGTGAAGTGGTTGGGAGAGCGTCATAGATACAGCTATGGGAAAGTCATCTGTGTGGGGAGATGCTTTCCATGATGTGGCTGCCTTGGGGTCACACAGGCTCCTATAAGGAACCTCTCAGCTCTGTTCTGCGAGTTAGCCCAACAAGCTCACTGCTTCTCTAAGTCAGACTTCAGTGGACTCTGCTTCAATTGGTTGGTGGTGATCTGTCAGGAGCTTGTCTCTGCCAGAGAAGAGTTCTAGAAGCAGGCAGATACAGAGGCCAGATGAAGGTAGGTAGTGACAAGTCAGAGCAGGAAAGACTTGACCTCACAGTAGTCCAGCCAGGCCAGTCTC
Source organism: Cricetomys ansorgei (assembly GCA_026225945.1). Lineage (NCBI taxonomy): Eukaryota > Metazoa > Chordata > Mammalia > Rodentia > Nesomyidae > Cricetomys > Cricetomys ansorgei. The sequence continues at coordinate 59,672 of JAMJFZ010002250.1, forward strand.
GGTCAGAATTTCCCTGGGTTCCATTGAGAAGCAGCCCCTCCATGCTGGCTGCACTGCCTCCCAGCTGTTTGGAGAACCTTGAGTCCTAGTCCCTCCCTGAAGGCTTTTAATGGCTTCGGTACCTGGCTTATCCAGTCTCATGGGAGGTTCAGAGTCCTTGTGCTCACAGATAAGCACTAGGGCAACCAAGAGCATTAAATACAGACACTTGTCCCTCAAAGGGAGATATGGATGACCTGTTTTTCTCCCAGAAGGCTGGGAGCATGTGTGGTTAATAGCCTTGTGACCTTTGCACTATCTCTGTGGCTAAGACCACACCAGATCCTCTCCCAGACTCTTAACACGAGGTTGTCATGAAAACATATCTATGGAAAACGTCATATGTACTTGGTCTATAGAACCCATCTTTTTGTTTGTTTGTTTGTTTGTTTGAGTCCAGGTTTCTCTGTTGTAACTCTGGCTGCCCTGGAACTCACTCTGTAGACCAGGCTGGCCTCGAACTCACAGAGATCTGCGTGCCTCTACCTCTGCCTTCCAAATGCTGGGATTAAAGGCGTGTACTACCACTGCCGGGCTAGAACCCCACCTTTATAGAAGATGTCACATGTGCTTTACAAAGACTTTCAATGGACTCACATCTTAAGCCTTGTTGTGCACACAGGATTGAATTATCACCAGGAAACATTTTACCAAATTATGCCTAAAATAAACTGCCCAGTGTCACACTGGCTACTGAGTCATATTCCATTCAACTACCTTCTTGCTTCCTGTAGGTCTTTACTCTGCTGGCTGTGGGGATGATCACTAAGACTCCCCCTCACCCCCAGCACATCTCTATGTGTCTTCCCACTCTACTTCCAAAGAGAAGTAGCTCTTTGGAGCACTCACTATTGCTCAGGGAAGGAAGATCCCCAAGAGGACAACTTCAGGAATGAAGAGAATAGGCCTAGCCAGGTCGGGAAGGGTTGGGGAAGGGGCCTCTTACCTGCCCTGTATGCAAAAGGGACTTCAGATTTACTTTTAAACATTTAGCCACTGGGAGGAGCACTCAGGAGGCAGAGACAGGCAGATCTCTGTGAGTTTGAGACCAGCCTGTTGTAGAAGTTTATTTTTAGTTGTGTATAAAATAATTGTTTTGTGCACTGTTGGGTGAGGGGCTTCGTAAGTCTTGGCATTATATATTGCCTGCAGGTGTTGGATTTATGTGGGGGATGTTTGATTGCTCATGATCTGCACGTGCTATCAGTAGAACACCTGAGGAGCTTAGGCGTCAACAAAAACCCTGAGCTCAGATACTCAGGGTTCCACTGTCCAGTATGGCGCCTGCCATAATGGTGATTCCCTCTGCTGAGCTCTAGAAAGATTTGCACAAATGAATATGCGTCCTTGTCTTCTTTGCTGAGCCCCTGCGGAAGCTAACAACTATACCAGCTTGGTCTACAGTGAGTTCCAGGACAGCCAGAGTTACAGAGGAACACTGTCTTGAAAGAAAAAAATTTTTTTTTTTTTTTTAGCCATAGGGTTGGAGATGTAACAAAGTTGGAAGAGTGCTTACCCAGCATGCACAGAGCTCTAGGTTAGAACCCCAGCACCCTATGAAACTAGGCATGGTGGTGCGTATCTGTAATCCCAGCACTCAGAAGGTGAAAGCAGGAAGATCAGAAGCTCAGGGCTGTGGCATCTTCAGATTGTCATGTGACCCCTTCCATAAAGATGGACTCTGTAGCTTGATGAGCTTACAATAAGGGGGTGGGGAGGATCCGGTGTGCTTGGCCACACAGATAGCTATTATCATGAGGTAATTAACAGCATCTGCTCTCAGCCTTCTGGGTGGAAAACAGATTATACAGCCCTCCCTTTACGGGACAACCCATCTTCAGCTACGCATTGAACTCAAGGCCAGGGTGGGATAGGAAAGACCAAGCCTCCAACTACTAAGAGAAAATAAATTAGCTACAAGTGGGCCTGGGGGTGAAATCTGTAATCCAACTCTTGAGGAAGCTAAGGCAGGTGAATTGGAAAGTTCAAGGCCTGTTAAGTTCAACACTTTTTTTTTTTTTTAAGTAAAGCCCAAAGGGTCTGCAGAACTCTTCTGTAGCATGCAGGAGACTCTAGGTTCAACCTCCAGCACCACCAGGTCAGACTCTCCTGCCAAACCCAACTATTAGCGAGGAGATCTGAAATGATTCTGACTGGGCCATCCTGCATCCACCCTCCCACCTCCAACCAGATCGGGGACCAGGGCACAGGGACTGACAAGAAAGATTTTACATTTGTCTGGTATCTTCTATAAAGAAGCCTAGGTCATCCCCTGGGTGAGAAGAAAGGAAGGGATGATGGTTGTTGCCATGACGCCGAGACCCTGGGAGACAGGCTTTCTACTTTCCTTTCCCAGGTCTCAACTGCCCAATACTGCTTCCCTGCTGTGATCCTCAGCGGAGGTACTTCTGTGACCTTCTTCCAGCCACCGTCTCTCATGTCCTGTGTGGTTCATGTCCCAGGGAGTCATGGCAGGGGAATTTGGGGTTATTGCGACCGATGTGGAATCTTGCAAGTATACTGTCTACCCCTCTGAGTTTGAGTAGAGATAAACATAGGCACACAGCTGGCCTCAAACTCGTGATCCTCCTGCCTCGGCCTCCTGAGTGCTAGGATCACAGACATGTGCCATCCCATCACTCTGATTTTCTTTTAAACTTTGCAAAGACCCATGAAGCGGGCAGAATAAAGAGTAGACCTTCTACTTTGCATGTGAGAAATCTGAGTGAGGACCCCTGCTCCCCCGCAGCTACCAGCTCTGCCCTGCCCTGCCCTGCCCTTCAAAGATGCCCCATTCACAGTTGAGGGATCCCCCCCGAGGCAGGTGGCCCTTTCCTATCTCTTACTCCTTACCCATCCCTTGGAGGGAGTCCTGACAACTATCCATGACTCAGAAGAGATGTGAGGTCATTGCTGGGAGTGACCATTCTCTCGGACACTGCCGTCTCTGTGTGTCTGGGGTTAGGTGCATGCGTGCGTGTGTGTAAGGGGGATGATCATGGCCGGATGCTGCATCAAATCTACTTTCAGGTGCACAGGCCACTTAACTCTGTCTGCACCGTGAGGAGCAAAGCAATGTAGGTGACGTGGACCAGTCTCAGGGCTCAGCTGATGGCTTCTTGCAGTGATGCCCTGGATCCTCAAACTACGAGCCAAATAAATCCTCCTGTTACAGAGAAGAGAAAAGTAGCTATACAGCCTTACCCATCTGCTGGCCTACAGTCTCCTCTTCCTCTCTGTCATCGAAATACTCAGGACTAGGAGGGACACATTATGGCCACCATGAGCATCTAGCGTGGACTATGGCTGGGAGTCAAGAGACACACTTGAGGATCTTCCAGCCAAGGTTCATTCCCCAGGGATGGGCAGGATGGTGGGATAAGGAAAGGCCCAGAGGCCAGAGGTCTAAAGCAGGCAGGCCATGCCGGATGGGTGTGGAGTGGCTGCGGCAGCTGAAAGGAAACCAAAAATTCCCAGTCCTCAGGCTGTCCCCGAGGGAGCCCTTTCTTTACAGCTTGTAATGTGTAGCCTGTGTCTTTGCCTCTGTGTTGGCATGTCATAAATCCCAAGTTGTTTGTATTGGAGTCCCTGCAGAAGCGCTTGTCTTTTGGAGCATACAAGATTGCCTGCTCCTTCTGCTTTTCTGAGGTGCTCGCACAGCCGTAGAGCTTTTTCTTTCTACCGTGGAAGCCACAACCACACAGACCTGCTTCCTGTTTCCCAGTGCTTGCTTGAGGCCCAGTCCCTGACTTGCACTGGAACACCCAGAGGCTCAAAGCCATCCCTGGAATCCTTGGAGACACACACAGAAAGGATTGTTTGCCCCAGAGAGAGGTAGACAGGAGAGCGCCTCATTCCAGATAGAGAGAACACCAACAGACCCAAAAGAATTCTGCCAAGTCCAGCATGGTCCAGCATGGTGAGCCAGTGAATTTATTGTGCTTACTTACAGAGGCATGGGTGACTCAAAGAAGAGAGACCGTGGGGAAGTTCCTTGGGTGACTTACAAGCAACTACATCACTGCAGATTCTCACCCACAACACAGATGACGCCCCTGAAGGGGTTTAGACTACTGACACAAAGCAGTCTCCCGGGAAGAGCCCCAGAGCGGCGTTTACCTCTTACACAAACTGAGGAGGGAGGAGAGGGTGAAGGCACGTGAGCTTGCTCCCCACTCCGTGAAGGAATGAAGGAATTGATCTGTTGACGGTCTTAGGTAGATTGACCACAGTCACGCTGATCCAAGATGGCAGCCACACCTAGCCCGGAGAAACATCAACCCAGTGACACCTTCACCCATCTTTTCTGGGGTCACCCAATGTGCAGGAGTCAGTGGTCCCAACCCATCACCTCAGCACCCTTCCTCCATGGCATCCACCTCGAGTCCACTCTGAGAAGAGACTTTGAACTAGATGGGAGGACTCCCCTGAGGAAGGGCTTAGTTAGCCCCGTGGTTCTCAGGTTCTTCCTCCCGTATCTGGAGTTGTGAAGGAGTATTGATTCTTCAGTCCCTCAGTGTCCTCTGGTGGTTTCCCAGCATTCTGTATGTTTGGGCTGCTTGGCAGGGTTGTCTGATGGGACAGAAGTGGTAGGAATAGGCTCAAATCAGCTCCCCTTTGCAGTTCATTTTCCAAGGAAGATGGCTAGCTGAAGATGACCCACAGTGCATAACTGGCAAGAGTCTTCTCAGGGTCATTTGTGTCAGGAGGAAGGAAAGCATGAGACACTCAGAAGGATCTGGAAGGAAGGGCATTCTAGGACTGTCTGTGGGTTTAATAACCACCGGCTATTAGGTGGCCCGTTCATTAGTTTTACACTAAGGTCAGAGTTTCCTGGGCCTTCATGGCCATTCAGTATGAGCTAGGGGAGCTCATAGGAGACCTTTGTGTGTGAGTGCTGTCACAGTGGACAAGGGGAAGAGGGGGACCCACAGGCTGTCTGGATCCCTGCTCGGGTTCAGTGGGGCTACACAGGAAAGAAGATCACATCTGACCTGGTCAAATGGAAGGCACATTTCTAAGACAAGGCACCCTTCAGAGTCTCTGGGGCTACTAACTTTGGGAGGCCCAGGCCTAGAGCTGAAGTTCACACAGTTCTGCAATCCTGACCACAGGAAATGAACAGTGACTAGGTGCCAATTAGAAAGAAAACCTGGCCCTGTACCTCGAGGGACAGAGGCAAGGAGAGGCCAGCAGGCCTGAGAGCTACCGGGATTCAGGCCATCTCACCCTGGGAGTCACGGGACCTGTGCCTTAGGGCTTCCTCAGCTGGCCTTGGCTTCCTCAGCTGTCTTTCATTTTCTCAGTAGCTCCAGGAACAGAACTAAGAGAAGGCAGAAACAAAACAGCCCCACGCACAAAAAGCAGAAGTGCAGTGGACGTCTCAGACACTGATCGTTCGTTCGCCAGCGGGGCTGAACCGCGGAGGGTCCAGCCGTGCGCTGCCAGGGACCCGTGTGTGGGAGAAATGGGCCAACTGGCCTCAGCTGTGTGGCTGCCCACGCTGCTGCTGCTGCTGCTTTTCTGGCTTCCAGGTGAGGGGGGCTGTCCACCCAAGAGGGAGGGAGGCCTCAGGGAGATGTCACACGAGGCACCGGAGCTGGAGTCCTCTGTATACAACGCAGGACGTGGCGGCTGTGTCCTCCGTGTAAGATGGAAGACCTGAGGTCTCACTGCTGGGGGTGACAGGGCCAGAATCTCGCTTTGCACTCAGCTGTCAGGTCAAGCGACAGGCCACACACAGCGAGGGCTGGTGGCTTCCCGGGAGGGGGGGGTGGTGCCTGGAGGGGTTTTGGATGGGTTAGAGTAGGAAAAAGGAGGGCGGGACCGCTGGCACCCGTGTGAGTGGCGCGTGAAGAGATTTAGTCTTCCTTTCTTCCTTCCTTTCTCTCTGTTTCTCTTTCTCTTCCCTTCTTGTTTTTCAAGACAGGGTTTCTCTGTGTATCCCTGACTATCCTAGAACTCTGTAGGCCAGGCTGGCCTCCAACACAGAGACCTACCTTCCTCTGTCTTCAAAACACACCACAAACTTCTTTTCTTATTCTTTGAAAAATTCATAGATTTAACAATGTGGTTTCATCATATCTAACCCCCACGCCTCACTCCAACTTTACCTAAGTCCATCCAACACATCTCCCACCCACTTCATTATTATTATTATTATTATTATTATTAATTATTATTATTATTATTACTGTTGTTATTAAATAACCTCTTGAGTCCTATTAACACTGCCTCTATGCATATGAGTGTGGGGTCATCCACTGGGACAGGGGCAACATACCAATGGTCACACAATCAAAGGAAATGAGTCTCTTAATGCCAGCAGTCTGGAGGCAGAGGCAGGCAGATCTCTGAGTCTGAGCTCAACCCGATGTACATAGTAAGGTTCGGTCCAGCCAGGGTTACCTAGAAAAAAACCTGTCTCAAAAAATAATAATTGGTCTCATCTGGGTTACACCCTCATTACTGAGGCTTGACAATCATCCAATTTTTGTTTTATTTGTTTAGGTCTTCTCCTTTTCCTCCTCCTCCTCCTCCTCCCCTCTTCCTCCTTCTTTGAAGAAGAAAAAGATCCTTCTAAAGAGGATCTGAAGGTGCCGTGCTGAGAGGCAGGGGTTGTGGCTACCATCCTTGCCTGACTGGTAAAGGCACAGGAGGGCTGGGACCTGGTACTTACTCATGAAGCACTTCAGGACTAGGTAGCCAATTTAGTGAGCACCCGAGTTTGGATCCTCAGCACCCACTTGAATATTGGACTTGGTATGGGTCTGTAACCCCAGAGCTGGGGGTGCCGAGACAAGCGGGACTTGATGCTCCCTTCTGGTGTCTGTACTCTTGTGCACAAGCCTGCACACTGTTGTAAATGAAATCTCACCCATGCACGCGTTCCCAGCCGCAGCTTTCCTAAGCCCAGAGGAGCTGCGGCCGCCCGCGGCCAGCCGTCTCCCGGCGGGAAAGCCACGCGGGAACACGGCATGGATGGCGCCGTTCTTACTGCATACCCATCCTGTCTTTGGTGGAGCCCGGTGAACGTTAGGAGGTGGAGGTGGTCTCAACTTTAATGCAGCATTAGGATAGGGTGGGCGGGGGAGGAGTCATTGACCCCAAGAATGGGACCCATTGGTTGAGGTAAGCAATTCTGCCAATCTCAGCTGGCCCTCTGGAGTGGGCTGGGACTTGGGCGGAACCCTGGTCTGTCGATGCAGGAGGGAGGGGCCGTGCTCTTCTTGCTGAGAGAGCAAATGGCACTAGCGCCCTCTTACCTCTGTGGCGAGGCTTGACCTTCCCGGGGTACCACACACACAAACACATATACACATAATTGACAATACAAGTCAAATCGGCTGGAGAGATGGCTCCCTCGTTAAGAGCACGTACTGCTCTTTCAGAGGGCCTGGGTTTGGTTTCCAGAACCTACATAGTGGTTCACCATCGCCTGTAAATCTAGTTCCAGGGCATTTCACACTCTCTTTTGGCCTCCAGAGGCTCCTATGTGCATGTGTGTGGTGAATGTAAACTCACAGAGGCACACACAAACACACAAGTGCAATAAATAAACCATTTAAAAAAATCTTAGAAAACAGAACCAGAAAATCAGCAAGGTAAGCCCTAGATAGAGATTGGCCCCCCGACCCTGGCCCCATTTTCCTGCCCTTCCCCCTACTCTTCTCTCTGGTCACAGGGTCATGGGAACATTGAGGGAGCTGGGCATTCAGCTGGCCACCCTCTTGTGCTCTGCCTCATATTCCTGTGGGGGTACCATTCGGGGGGTGTGGCTATTCTCCCAGGTCCTGAGATGCCCAGGGCTGGTGTGTTTGGAAACATGAGGCCCTGGTGAGTGGAAGGATTGTGGGGATTAGGGTTGAAGGAAGGAGCAGGGCAGAAAGGGAGGGTGCAGAGGGCTGATTGGCCAGTAAGGGGCTGATAGGAGGTGAAGGGATGGAGGGCTTTTGGAGGACTTGCTCCCCATCCAGTGGTGAGGGTATAAACTCAGGCTTGTGTTTTCCAGGCTGTCTTCCTCTGCGTGGCCCCAGCACCGTCACGGGCACTGTGGGGGGATCCCTGAGTGTGCCGTGTCAGTATGAAGAGGAACACAAGACTAATAACAAATACTGGTGCAGAGTCTCATTACTGCTGCGATGTACAGATATTGTCAAGAACAGAGTTTCAAAAGAAGCTAGGAAAGGCCGAGTGTCCATCAGGGACGATCCAGCCAACCTCACCTTCACTGTGACCTTGGAGAACCTCGCCCTGGAGGATGCAGGCGCCTACATGTGTGCAGTGGATATACCGCTTATAGGTGATTCCTTCTTTGAGATCAGTCCCACCTTGGGGATCGATCACTACTTCAAGGTTGTGGTGTCCGTGGTGCCCGTGGACCCAGCTGAGGACCCTGGTAAGCACCCATAATGAACAGGAATACTGGGGCAGGAATCAGCTCAGAGCCTGGGAGTACACTGTGTGTGGTCATGGTGGGGGAATGGAGGTGAGGGTTAGGGACAGGACAACAGTCGGGGAGGAGTCCTGGAGTAGCGGCATCTTGAATGAGAAAGGGGCTGGTCCATCAGGGGACAGAAGGCAGAGAGCACAGAGTGTGGCCAGGACAGAGTTCTGTGCCCTGTGGGGGAGCAGAGGGTCAGTGGGGGGGCAGGTGGTGACTGTAGTGTGGGCAGAAGGAGCTTTTGCTAGAGACAGTCAGCTTTGCAGTTAGTTGTCTCTGGCAGCCTGTGGCTGAGGCTGGAGGACAGCGGACCTGGCGTGGGTTTTGACTCAGGTGGCTTGTGGGTGGCAGCTGTGTTGTTCGTGCAAATGACCAGCCGATCTAGGAGGATCCCCCAGTCTGCTCCTTCCTTTGGTGTGGGAAAACAAACAAACCCTGGCTGCTGTCCAGAGTGGTATATGCCTGTGATCTCAGCTCTCAGGAACCAGAGGCAGGAGGGTCAGTTTTGGGACAGCCAGAACTATAAACTCCATATCAAGATCCTGTCTCAAAAAGGAAGGAAGGAAGGGAGGGAGGGAGGGAGGAAGGGAGGAAGGGAAGGACAGAAGAAGCTATCCACTGGCTAGTGGCAGAGAGTCTGAAAAGACCCCGAGTTCTGCTCTGTAGTTTTATCTCCAGAACCAACACCAAGGACACTTTCGGTGTCCACCAGCCTGACCACTGAGAGTCACACCCAAGGATCCACCACCGACAAGGACCAAGATAAGGTCCATGAGCCCCAGGGCTTGAGGTGAGTTGCCTGGTCCCTGACCTGGAGGAGGCCACCCCAGCCATGCCATCCCCTTGGGAGAAGGGGTACCAGAAGTATGAGGACTTGAGGTGAGGCACCTTTGTTCCTGACCTGAAGGTGGCCCTTCTCCTCAGATGGGCTTAGGCAGGCATGTGGCCATGTGCTGATGGCATACTCCGCTGGCTGGAACCTCCTGTGCCCTTGGCTCCAGCCCAGGTAGGAAGCCGTAGGTCATAGGTCACATTGAGTCTGCCTATGCTGAAGACAAGGAGAGCACAGGCTAAGGAGGAGCCAGGGTATGGTGGAAAGGTGGAAGCTGTGAAAAGGGGCTAGGGACATCCTGTCAGGCACGACCGGTGCTTCACAGAATGCTCTTTCGTACCTCATGACGATCTACGTGTTACCACGTGCCTTAGTTATTTTTCTATTGTTATAATAAAACACCACCACCAAGGCAGCCTCCAAGAGAAAGCGTTGATTTGAGGCTTACAGCCTCAGAGTTAGAGTCCACGACCACCACGGTGGCGCACAGCAGCGGGCGGGCAGGCGTGGCGCTGGAGCAGTAGCTGAGAGCTCACGTCTTGAGACACAACCATAAAGCTAACTGGGAATGGCGTGAGTTTTTGAAACTTCCAAAGTCTCTCCCCAGTGACACACCTCCTACAGCAAGGCCACACCCACTAATCCTTTCCAAGTAATTCCACCAACTGGAGACAAAGTATTCAAATATATGAGTCTATGGGGGGGGCCATTCTTATCCGAATTACCACACCTGGCTATTTTACAGATGAGTAAATGGAGGCTCAGAGGGCTAAGCAATCTACCTAGACGTGTAGCTATTATGCAAGATGCAGGGCTGGACTCAGGCTTACATGACTCCAAATTCTCGGGTTCCCCCTCTAAATATCGAGGAGTTGCCAACTCCACAGAGAATACAACATCTGCAGACACTCCCCAGAAAACTGCACGCAGGCACCAACCGTTTCCAGGGTTCAGACTCTCCACTCTGGCCCCGCTGGGTAGATCAAATGGATCCTGGAACCGACTGGAATTAGTATGGATCCTATGGGTTAGGGGCTCTGGCCATTTGTACTTCTAACCTCTAGCTATAAATGTGGAGGCTCCCATGACCCCCTTGGGCTCAGGAACTCACTAGAGTCAACAATGACAGAAATGCTTTTATCATAAAAGATAAGGATCATGATGAGACAGATGAAGAGACGCAGGGCCAGACTGGGAGAATCCCAAGCAGTGTCCAGTGGCCTCTAACTCAGGCAGGGTCAGGGGGCATCACCCTCCTAGGGGCCTCTGTGTGTCTCCACCAAGAGCTCCTCCTTTTATTGAGGTCTCAGGAAGTAGGCACCGCAGGCTGAACCGCTGGCATATGGATGAACTTATCTCCATCTCCTCCCCTCTCGAGGCTGGGCGATTAGAGCCCTGCCATATCTCTGACCCCACACTGGTCCAGACATCTCACCTCTAAGCTATGTGCAGGCATATCTAGACTTTCGTCTTTGTGAAATGACATTTACGCTCAAGAACCATGCAGTTACAAAAATGTCAGCACATACCAGGAAAACAAAACAAAACAGACCCAACCCCCTCACCTCACCTTATCAAGTACATTTACAATTTGGTGTTGGGCTGTATTTATAACTATACCGGGCCCAGTGCACAGGACCCATAGACTGAGGCCTGGGCACTCCTCACTGCCCCCCACCTGGAAACCTTCCCACTAGTTTTCTGTCAACTTGAAGCCAGGTTGCTGCCAGACAATGCAAAATGCATGACCCAAGCATGTTGCTCTCAGAGGTTCACCTGCAGATATTCACAGCACACAGAGCCTGCTTTGTTGGAGCCTAAAGCTTGTGTGTGTGCATGTGTGTGTGTATGTATATGTGTGTATGTATGTGTGTGTATATGTGTGTCTGTGTGTATGTATGTGTGTGTATATGTGTGTGTGTATGTATGTATGTGTGTGTGTGTATGTGTATATGTGTGCATGTGTGTGTGTGTATATATGTGTGCATGTATGTGTGTGTATGCATGTGTGTGTATGTGTGTATGTATGTGTGTTTATGTGTGTGTGTCTGTGTGTGTATGTATGTGTGTGTGTATGTGTATGTGGTGTGTGTGTATGTGTGTGTATGTGGTGTGTGTGTGTATGTGTGTGTCTGTACGTATGTGTGTGTATGCATGTGTGTGTATGTGTGTATGTATGTGTGTTTATGTGTGTGTGTCTGTGTGTGTATGTATGTATGTGTGTGTATGTGTGTGTGTGTGTGTGTGTGTGTGTATGTTTGTGTTTAACTAGGGAATGTAGTTATAGACCATTATGTTGTTGAGCTCTATCTTTCTCTCTCTCTCAAATATATATATTTGGTCTCACTATATAGGGTTGACCAGCCTGGAGCTCACAGTATAGACCAGGCTGGTTTTGAATCCACAAACTCACCTGCCTTGCCTCCTGAGCACCAACAGTATGGACCAGCACTCACAGCTTCATAAGATTTTAAAAGTTATTATTGTGTGTGAGTGAGTACACACGTGTGCACAATTTTCAGAAGTCAGTTCTCTCCTTCCATTATGGGTTCTGGGGCTCGAACTCACGACCTCAGGCTCGAACGGCAGGCGCTTTTACCCACTGAGTCATCCTACTGATTCCCTTTTTAAAACATTTGACTTTATGTATCTGTTTTGAAAGTCAGGGGCTGGCGATGTACCCTGGGACTGGGTGGGGCGCTTGCCTAACGTGCAGGAGGCCCAGGGTTGGGTTCCCAGCACTGAATAAATAATTCCTTTCCCTTAAGCCTCCTGGTGCTGCTGTCTGTGTTAGCCCTTCTGCTGTTCCTGTTGGTGGGGACTTCTCTGCTGACCTGGAGGATGTACCGGAAGCGGTTGGTCAAAGGTGAATTAACTCCCTGTGTCCTTCCTTCTCGGCTCAAGGGCGGGCAGATTCTGGCCGCAGCCTCTCCCCTTCAGTGCTCTGTCTCCGCTCCTTAGAACAGGCACCACAGTAAGAACATACACACCCTCAGGGCACACATGCCAGATGACCCAGAGGTGTCCCTGGGTGGGTTGGTAGAGGCCTTTCCTCCCGGCCTGAGTGGTTGCCCAGGTGGGCAGGGTCTTCTTCCATCTGAAACCTTTCAGTGGCCTCCCACACTCTGAAGAGGCTGTCTCTGCAGAGAGCTGCTAAGCCTTTTAGTCCCCTGGCAGGAGCCAGCTTCTGTCTCTCCCGGGTTTACTCTGAAGCTGAAAATGTCTCTGTGGGTCTCCCCAGGCTTGCTCTTTAGTCTCCAAGCACTGCCCTCACATTTTCTGTCCCTCCCCCTTTTTCTTGACACCTACCCACCCCCAAGAGTGGCTTGATGCCCTCCTGGGAATCCTGCCTGGCTGCCAGCTCAGGCCTGGGCACTGCCTTAGGCCTGGGCCATGGCTGGAGAAGGTCCCCAGTCGCTATTGGGTTTAGGGTTAGGGTTAGGGTTAGGGACTTTCCCAGCCTGGACAGACCCAGTTCTGTGAGTCCCAGCACCCTCCTCGGGTGCCCTTTCACCTAGAAATGCTGTGGCCCCATAAACAGCTTCCTCTTTAAGAAAGACATTAAGAGACAGGGTGTGTTGGTTTATGCCTTGGGAAGCGGAAGCAAAAGCACTGTCGTGAGTTCAAGGCCAGCCAGGACTACAAAGGGAAGGCTGTTTCAAAACAAAACAATACAGAGGGAGTGAGGAGAGGATTGCTGTAGGAAACTTGAAAAATAAGTAAAAGCAGCAGGAGAGAAATTATCTGAGGTACATGATAAGTCAAAATCCTGTCACCCAGAAAAGCAGCCGCTGTGTCAGAGGCATGGGAGTTCCTTCCAGCCTTTTATACGTGATCTCTTTAAAACTTTTCCATGTTTTAATTATGTGTATATGTAGCCGTTAGGCTGCTGTGGTGGTTCAGCAAGGAGGACAAGGAGGCATATTCCTAGCAACCTCTGCCAGTCCTCAGCAGAGGGAACCACCATCAGGGCCAGTGCCTTACTGACAGTGGAATCGTAAGCATCTGAGCTCAGGTGTTTTTACTGATTCGGAACTCAACAGCCCTGCTGATAGCACGTGCAGATCATTAGCAATCAAACATTCCCCACATAAAGCCAACACCTGCAGACAATACAAAATGCTAAGACCTAGGTATCCCCTCACTTGGCAGTGCACAAAACAATTATTTTAAACACTATGAAAAACAAACTTCTATAACATGTATATGTGTGTGTGTGGTTTGTACATGTAGGGGGGCAGGTGGTGCCCTTGGAGGTTAAAAGTGAGCATCAGATCCCTTGGGGCTAGAGTTACAGGCAGTTGTCAGCTGATGGATGTGGGTACATGGAGCCAAACTCAGGGCCTCTGGAAGAGTAGTCAGTGCCCTTCACCTCTGATCTATCTGTTCAGTCCATTTATGATTTCCTAGGGATATTGCTTCATAGCCAGGCAAGGTGGCGCATCTGGGCAGGAGGCAGGAGGATTACCACATAGCAAGACCCTGTCTCAAAACAAAACAGAATAAAAAACTTCATACCACTTGAACCTCTAATTTTGCACTTAACATTAGAACAATGGTTCTCAACCCGTGGGTCACGACCCCTTTGTGGGTAGAATGACCCTTTCACAGGGGTCACCCAAGACCATATGCAGATTTCTACATTGTGATTCGTAACTGTAGCAAAATTATAGTTATGAAGTAGCAACGAAAATAATTTTATGGTTGGGGGGTCACCACAATGTAGGGATCTGTGCTAAACGGTCACAGCGTTAGGGAGGTTGAGAACCACTGTGTTATAGCATTTCCACAACTATCGAATGTTCTAGAAATCCCAGACCTATGGCTGAAGTCTCCAGGGAAAGCCCTTCTCAGGCAGAGTGTAGCGTACCCTCCCCCACCACCCACTTATGTCTGCAGTTTCACCTCCTCTTCTTTCTCTCTCAAGCTGAGAAGCATCCAGAGCTGTCCCAGAACCTCAGGCAGGTGAGGGAACTACCGCAGGAGGTGAGCCAGGATGAACCGGGAGGGGAGGGGGCAGAAGGAGGCTGTGGGGGAGTCCCTGGGCTGGTAGACTTGACAGTTGTTCCAGAGCAGGAGGAACAGCGCCTGGAGATCTAGTCACCAACTCTTGTCCCAACATCTGTCCAGTCTGTTCCCCTTTTGGCCAGAAAAGTGGATTTGGACAAGGGGAGGATCCAGGAGAGAACAGGCTGAGGGCAGAGGAAGAACGGGAAGGCCAGGGAGGACACCCCTGAATGCAGTGGGAGGGAGAGGTCTTCAGAGAAGCAGGCAGAGGGTGTGGGAGGGAGGGACTCCATGGGTGACACTTCTTGACCTTCTGCAGGCTGCTGAGGAGAGTCAGTCCCAGTATGTGAATCTGCAGCTGCACACATGGCCCCTGAGGGAAGAACCAGAGTCGACAAGTCAGGTAGAAGTGGAGTATAGCACAGTGGTAAGTTTGGAAGCCTGGATCCCCTGACACGAAGACCCTGGGCTGTGAGGGTACCACGCGGGGGTGTGGGCGAGCAGAGAGGGAAGCGGGTACTGGCTCAGGACTCCATCCTGAAGATGGGGCAGGTGGAGTCTCAGTGAGAGTGGTGGCCTTTGGAAGGGTCATGCATGTGTCATTGTAGCTAGGGGTAGGAAGCAGAGGATTATGGGACTACTGTCCAGTATCTGTGGATAGTCTTGAGAGTCAATAAACCAATAAATCAAAGCTCGTAGTTTCTCCCTGTGTTGGTACCCTCATCTCTTCAGTATTGATTCTGCTTTTTGGGTGTGGCCAAGCCTTAGGCTCAGTTACCTCTTAAACAGGAGAATGGGGCGGGCAGCCTCCTTGGGTGTGACCCACTGTTGTACAGGAAGTGTCAAGCAGAAGCTGGGAGACATTTAAACATTTGGCAAGCAAAGACTTTCTGGGGAGACTCCTTTCCCTCTTCCCCCAGGCTCAGAGCCCATGAGCCCTTCTCAGATGCCCCGAGGGAAGCCACAGGCTGGTGGCAGGAGACGGGTGGCACACATTGATCTGAAAAAGTGACTCATCTGCCTGAATGTGTCCACGCCATCCCCATTCAACCCAGGCTTCTGATCCTTCTCCAAAAGGGGGATAGGGAGGGGTTCTTTCACATATCTGTTCTGGATTGCCCAAAGCGATGGCCTCCCCTCCCTGGTGTCAGGGTCATTTGAGGATGAGGTGTGAACAGGGAGCCCATGTTAAGCAGCTGGCAGTGTCTAGGTACTCGGATGGTGCCTAGCCCTGGATCTGAAAGCCCTATTCCTTCATCATGTGACATGTCCTCATGTCTTCCCAGCTACGGGGCCAGTAATAGCCTGCCATCTCTTGGTAGCTAATGATTGTAAAATGGATTGGAAGCTAACTTCCTTTCCTGCAGAACCCCTGGGACAAGTCAGCCTGTGGCCAAGCATAGGCAGTAAACCTTAGAGCCATTGTGCCATTGTGGCTACCTCTGCCAGCCACGCTCTACCCAGCATGGGGACTTCCCACTGTGGCTTGACCAGGTTGGATAGAACGGGTGAGCCGGTGAGTCCAGTTCTGGGCAGTTGAGGGGGGTGTCTGCTCTTCCCCTCTTGACCTGAGTCTGGGGCCTCTCTCCGCAGGAACTCCTCCAGGAAGAGCTTCACTATACATCTGTGGTGTTCGACTCACAGAAGCAGGATTCTCACGCCAATGGGGTCTCCCCTTGTCTGCCTCAGTACCAGGAACCAGAGTACAGTGTGATCCAGAAGCCCAGGAAAGGTCTCTCTGACCCTCATTTGTGACTCCTTGTCACCCAGATCCCCTCCATGGTGACCACAGATCATTGAGCTCCCTGCGGGCTGCTCTCCGTGTCATGAGCCCAGCTGGCTTCGCTGAAGATGAGCAGGAACCGGAGGCCTGTCCACTGACTGTCTTCCCTTAGCCTGTGTTCTGCTCTGCCTCTGTGGAGGATGGAGCCGCTGCGTCCCTTGGGGCTTTGGAAAGTGACATGATTCATATAGAATGGTATCTGCGTTAGCTTTGTAATGTCAGTCCAGCAGGAACATCTGTGATCACTGGGGAATGCGGAGAACCGGGGAAGATTACAAAGGAAGGGAAATCATGGTGGGCACTAAACGTCAGCTCCCCCATGTCACAGAGAAAGAAACTGAAGCTCCGAGGAGAGGAGCCCGACCCACGGCTCCAAGGTCGGGGACAGGTTCCTCTGGACTCTTAGGTAAAAGATGAAATAAAGTTTATAATATCTTCTTAAAGGAGGAAGAAAAAATTATTTAAATGATGTTATACACCTCCAGTCCCATATTAAAGCCCAGCTTTGAAATCAGAGGAGCCTCTGGGGTACAGGGCGTGGGAAGGATGTACCAGCACCGGACTGGAGAGGGGAAGTGGTAATCTCTGTGCCCCGAGGGAACACACAGCAGTGTTTCCTTACCAGGGAGATTTTAAACTTGAATTCAAAGGTGAGTGTGAGTGTTTCCAGCCTGCAGCAGCCACCAATGGCTTGAAAACGGTATCTGCCACGGTGGTTTCTCTCATAACCCTCAACATCGCACCAGAAGCAACTTCAAGGTTGAGTCGTCTCCAAAGAGTGGAAAGATGATGGTTATTCGTGATTTCTTTAGATTTTTTTTTTTTAAAGGACAGTATCCTTTGTAGTCCAGGCTAGCCTTGAACTTGCTGTGTTGCCAAGGATGACCCTGAGCTTCTGATCTTCCCGCCTCTACCTTCCTAGTGTTGGGAATACCCGTGTGAGTGCACCACCATGCCCAGTATTTGTAGGGCTGGGGAATCTAAACCTGGGCGTCCTGCACGAGTTTCTTCCCCAGCCTGAGTTCTCTAGAGTGCAGCTCCATCCTTCCCATGTGCACATGCTTGTGAATGCACACCCACGTATCTTCCCTCACTCTTGTACTGATGGTCTGAGATGCAGAAGGGAAACACACATACAGGGATGGACACATGAACAAAGCCACACAGTATCATGCTCTAACCTACACACACACACACACACACACGTGCACGGGCAGGCACACACACATGCATGGGCACGCACACACACACACACACAGGTGCACGGGCACACACACACAGACATACTACACACACATACACACCACACACACACACACACGCACACACACACGCAGTGACCATCAGAGTTGATGGCCTGGTTAGTTCAAAAGCTAAGGTGATAAATTTCATGTCTTCTGGGGCCTGGGCCTTGAGCAAAGCAATAGAAAGTCAGGAGGGTCAGCCTTTATCCAGAATCCCCAGGGAAAGCACTTTCCCCATAGAGAACAGGAAACCCAAGTCTAGTGATGGAGCTCAGAGGTGCCATCCGTCAGGTACTTTTCCTTGGGAGACGCGAACATCTAGACCCCACAGATAGGGCTTCAACTGCAGTCCAGTCTAGCTTGGTGGACCAATGAGCTTACTGGGTTTCCTTACAGAAGCATGGGTGAGAGATTACTTACAGGATCATGTGTGATCCTTTCCCGAGCCACTGCATAAATGAAAGTCCCACCCTGAATAGGTACAGGTCTCCACCGAGTCTCTCTATACAGATCCCCTCACCCATGTCACTAACTTTCCACCTCATAAGTATTCCTGCACCTCCTCACACACTGTGCAAGTGGCAGGGAGGGGAGCTCACAGGAGGGAGGGAGTGCTGGAATCTCGGGTGAGGGACTGATGCACCCCCTCACCCTTTCCTTCTAGTAGGGGACATTTGAAGGTCTTACAGTGTGGGTGGTTACAGCTGCTATGGTTTCAAGATGGTGGTGGCCCTGTCATGCCCAGCAACGATGTTCCCCAACATCTCTGAGGAATCCCGTTTGTCTTTGATGTGTGTGTAGTGGAGGTGGATAACAGGAAGTTGTCAGATCAAAATGGAGTGACTTCCATCAAACCCTACAAAGTCCAGGAGTTGTCTCAGTCTTCTGTCTGTTGTTTCTTGACCTTTTGGCTAAGATCATGTGCAAAATACTGGAGACTGGGAAATTTATAGAAAAAGGAGGTTTATTCAACTTGATGTTTTGAAGTCGGGGAGGGTCAAGTTAGGAGGCTGCATTGGGTAAGAGCCTTCTTGCTGATGGGAGCTCTGCAGAGTCTACAGGAGGGACTTCAAATAGGGAGAGGGGTTCATCGCAGACACTAAGCCAAAGTGACATTTCAAACATTCTTTTAAAAATTAATTGTATCTGTTTATTTCTATGTGTGTGAGAGTGCATATTCGTGTGTGCGCTCGCACACCATGGGTGCATGTGGAACTCCAAGGACAATTTGATAGAAGTCAGTTCTTTCCTTCCACTATGAGAGTTCCAGGGATTGAACTTATGCTGTCAGGCTTGGCAGCAAGCACCCTTAGCCCCTGAGCCATCTCATCCACCCAACAAATCTATTTTCTTTTTTCTTTCCTTTCCTTTCCTTTCCTTTCTTCCTTTCTTTCTTCTTTCCTTTCTTTCTTTTTCTTTTTAAAGAGATAAGGTTTCTCTGTGTAGCCCTAGCTGTCCTGGGACTCCCTCTGTAGACCAGGCCAGCCTCGAACTCTGAGATCTACCTGCCTCTGTTTCCCGAGTGCAGGGATTAGAGGCGTGCACCACCACACCCAGCTCCAACATACCTATCTTGAGATAACCCATTTACCCATCAATCTATGTCCTAGCCCCCACACACTCTCTCTCAGCAGTCCTGGTGATTGAACCCAGAGCCTCAAGAACGCTAAGCAGGCACCTGCCGCTCAGCTATGTCCCCAACTCTCTATCTACTGTTTTATTTAGAGACTGGGTCTTGCTAAGTTGCCCAGGTTGGCCTTGAAACTCACTCAGGCAGGCCTTGAACTCGCTATCCTCCTACCTCAGTTTCCTTCGTAGCTGGTATTACAGCTCTAGGCCCAGGACTATCACTCTTCAAGGTCCCACCTGGTTCTACTGCACAACAGGGGTTGAAATTCAAGCTCGGATGGAACCACCCACGTGCAGACACTCATGAAGGGGGATCACCACGCATATTTATTTTAGGACAGCAACTGTCACCCAAGACTCTGCCCAAACCACAGCCTTGCACAAAAGCCAAGATGACCTCTCACTAAGAACCACAGCCCTGCAGCAAGGCCCCCCTTCCACGGCATCTGCCCAGACGGCTGCCTGTTCAGCCTCCTGCTGCCTGACTCCGCCTTCAATACTGATCAATACAGGACCGCTGCCGCAACACGGCTTATGTAACCTTCCTGTTAACCCTCACCTTCCTTTACTCTCTCGCCCCACGGCACCTTGCGTCTTCTACGGCACACACTTGCCGTATTGCAATCCTGTCATACCCAATATTAGCTGCTTCCTCATCTGCTCAGTTTAGCTCAACATAGTATCTTCACACCACACGAGCAGAGACCCTCAAAGGGAGGGTGTGCTGGCTAGTTTTATGTTTCCCAGACGTGGGAAAAGGGAACTTCAATTTGAGGAAAATCCTCCCACCTGATTGGCCTGCGGGCAGGACTGTGATTTTTCTTGATTGATGGTTGATGTGGGAGGGCTCAGCTCACTGTGGGTGGGGCCACCCCTGAGCTGGTGGTCTTGGGTTCTATAAGAAAGGCTGAGCGAGCCATGAGGAGCAAATCAGGAAGCAGCACCCCTCCATGGCCTCTGTGTCAGCTCCTGCCCCGAGCTCCTGATGTGACTTCCCTCAGTGATGATGGTCTGTGATGTGGAAACGGAAGTCGGAGTAAACCTTCTCTCCCCACGTTGGTTTTGGTAATGGTGTTTTATCACAGCGACAGAAACCCTAAGACGGAAGGGATCGGGGGTATCCCGGTCTGCCCAGGCTGCCGCCAACTGCAGCTGACAGAATAATGAACTGCAAAGATGTTCCTGTCTCAGTCCCCAGGACCGGTGAGTGTATTTTAGTTAAGTTAAGAAGTACTTTACTTAGCTGGTGGTGTGTGGATTTTGAGTGAGACCTGTGTGTGTGTGTGTGTGTGTGTGTGTGTGTGTGTGAGAGAGAGAGAGAGAGAGAGAGAGCGAGCGCGCGTTGGAAAGTTGAGAAGATGCCACACTAGCTTTGAAGATGGAGGTAGGTGCCCTGAAGGAACTCAGGGGACCTCTGGCAATGGGAAAAGGTGAGGGGACTCCCCCTAGTGGCTGCAAGAGGAACACCGCCTGTCAGTGCCTTGATTTAGGAATTTTGCCCCCAGAGCTGTAAGATCTTCAATCTGTGTTGCTTTAAGACACTTAAAAAATACTTTTATTAATAATTTGAGTTTCATACAATGTATCTAGATAACACCCTCTTCCAATTCCTCCCTGTTCCACCCTCCAAGTCCAGCTTGTATGGCAGGAGCATGGATGGTGGGCTTCACCATGGTCTTTGGAGGCAGAAGGCTGCTCTGATTGTGTACATTGACCTGGCCCGTACTTAGCCTGAGATGAAGCACGACAGAGTTTGACCTGAAGTTGGGCTTCACCACCCAAACCTGGACACGGAGCAGGCACCCTGGTATCTTACAAGCAGTGGGGCATCCCAGAGCCCCTATCCCCTAACATCCCACGGGGACCAGGACCTCACATAGGCACCTGGTCATCCAGCAGTCACTAGGATTTCCCACATGCATCTGTATCTCTGGCAGGCACCTGGATATTCTACAGGGACCCGGATATCCCACAGACAACCAAACATCCACAGGCAACAGGGCCCTCCACAGGCACTAGGACCTATCACAGGCAACAGGGGATCCTGCAGACACCCGGACATCACACAGACACCCAGTCATCTGACAGTCACCAGGGCTTCCTGCAGGCACCAAGATCTCCCACTGGCACCTTGAGTTCCCACAGGCACCCAGACATCCTGTAGGCACCAGGGCCTCCCTCAGGGACCAGGAAACCCCTCCATGGGTACCAGGACATCACACAGGCATTCAGACATCTCATAGACACCAGAACTTCCCCCAGGCTCCAGGGAATCCTGCAGATACCTGGGCATCATGCAGGCACTGGGTCAACCCACAGACACCCAGGCATCTCAAAGGTACCTGGAAATCCTGCAGGTACCCAGACATCCTGCAGGCAACCAGTCATTCCTCAGGCACCCTGACATCACATAGGCACCTGGTCATCTGACAGTCACCAGAGTTTCCTATAGGCACCAGAGCCTCCCTCAGGTACCTAGGGTTCCCATAGGTGCCTAGACATCTCACAGGCATCAGGAGTTCCTGCAGGCACCAGGACCTCTCATGGGCACCAGGAAATCCCACAGGACCCTGAACAACCCACAGGCATCATGACTTTCTACAGGCACCAGGGTATCCTCCAGGCTTCAGGGGATCCGATAGACAAGCGGGCATCACACAGGCTCTGGGACAATCCACAGACAACCAGATATATCACAGGCACCTGGCTAACCCCAAAGCATCCAGACATCCTGCAGACACATGGACCTCACAAAGACATCACATAGGCATCCAGATATCACACAGGCACCAGGGCATCCCGCAGATACCAGGACTGCCCCTAGCCTCCAGGGGGAGCTTTAAGACACTCTTTATAACCCGTGACTTCAACTACAAGCTATGAGCCCGAGTAGATCTGCTGCTGTTCAATGGGCCCAGCTAGGGGTCCCGGGGTCCCATGGGCAGTGGTGCCAGCAACAACCCCTGATCAGGGTGGGGACAGAAATGGACACAGGGACAGCAATGAGGAGACAAGCCGTCAGAGAGAAGCCATGTCTCCCCAAGGCCCATGTATTGAAGGCTTGGCAGTCAGCTTGTATAATGTTGGAAGGTGGTAGACCTTCTAGAGATGGGACCTAGCCCCTTCCTCTCACTCATTCTCTTTTCGCTGTCATGAGGTGAACAGTTCTGCCACATGCTCCCCCCATGCTGTAGCGCCTCACCAGTAGCTAGGACTACCAGCTGCACCACCTCTAATCATCTCTGTAGAGATCCCACCATGTGAGATTGCAGCTAAAAGTGGGGCCGAGGGTGCTTAGAACCTCAGGCTCTCATTCTGAGCAGCTGGCAGGAATCTGGCCCCTCCCCTCCAGAGCAGCCGACAGACCACAAGCCACAGCAAAACACCACCCCCTCCAAAGGTGTGAGATCTGGCAGAAATGTTTATCTGGAGTTGCAACTAAACCCTTCCATATAAGGTCTATCCCTCTGGTCCCCAGATAAATACCTAAATCCCTCAGTATGTAAGTGGGACTGCTTGTCCTAACCAGTGAGCTTCCAATGACGTTCCTGGGGGAACATGACCATTTCTTTGGCTATAAATATGTAAACCCTTCCTTCAATAAATGAGTTCAAGTGTTCAAGCCCTCTGCCACTTACTCCTGAGAATCCTGTTCATTCTCATTGACTCACAGATCTCCGATCTAAGACTGGATGGGCGCACAATACCCCCCAGGTATTGTGTGGGGGGGAATATTGTGAACTGTTGGTCAGCAGGCAGTGGGACCGGGAAGCCACGCGGAAATTATTAATATACAACATCATCTCCCAACGCTATCTCAGTGGCCATTAAATTCAACATGAGTCCAAGTGTGGTGGCTCACACCTGTAATCCCAGGCAGAAGGACCGCAGAGGCTCCAAGGTTATCCTGAGCTACATAGTGAGTTGCAGGACAGCTGGGACACAGAGTGTCTCCTCCAGAGACACACTGAATGGTAAAACCAACTTCAATGTGAGTTTGAGAGAGGACATTCAAACCAGAGGAAGGGCCGGTGCTGTGTCACTCAGCAGTGAGGCTGTGTTCTGAGGAACGAGTCTGCGGGCAGATTTATCATTGTGTCACACACACACACACACACACACACACAGCATAGTGCTCTTAGGACAGCTACGACCAAGACAACGTGAGATTAGATTAGCACAGGAGAAAATAATGAAGAGGCTCTGCGGACAAAGGCACTTGTGTAAGTAAGATGAGCTGAGTTTGATCCCCGGAACCTGGAGAGAACTGACTACCAAGTTATCCTCTGACCCCCACATGTGTGTTGTGGCATGTGCATGCTCCTCACAGCACGCACACACACACACACACACACACAAAGATGTGTTAAACTAGAACTATGTAAAACTGCTACATAACTATTTTATGAAAGTATTTTTGATAAGTGGAGAGCGCACACTTTAAAGTAACGTAAAGCATATTTATATACACATACGCATGCATATATTTAAGACAGTATCTCAACATAGCTCAGGCTCGCTACGTAGCTAAGGATAACCTTGACCTTCTGTTCCTTTTGCCTCCACATGGCCACCATGACCAGATCTGTTGGTTTATTTATTTATTTCAATGGTAGGACCAAACCCAGGGCTTGGAGCTGCTAGGCAAACACGCTAGCAACAGAGCGTCATCTTCAGCCCGTACCTGCTATGGCTTTACATTACTGGCATGGAGTATAGAATGTAAACCCGTGAGTAATGACTTGTGGGACAACGTTGGCCGGCTCTGACGTCATTCAGGGACAACTGTCATCTCGCTACATTCCTTTGGGTCCAACGTTGCACACATGGTCTGTCGTCAACTAGATGTGGTTATGTGGCTTGTGACCGTGCCAGACCGTTTAGCAGATGTCATGCTCCCCTAGCCATATGGGTGCCATCCCATAGTATTCCACTGCGTGGCAATGCTGTGTAAGTGTTCTACCACCAAACTACACTCTCAGCCCTTGCTTTAAAGTCTTAGCTAAATTCAGGAAGCCTTGGGCCAGGCGCAGTGGTGGGTAAGACTCTAGGAAGGGCAGTGGTAATGCCATTGGCACCCTCTTTCCTCTAAAAAGTACTGATTAATTTACTTGAGTATCTACATCCCCTTTCTTTTAAAAAACATTAATTAATTTATTTATGTGAGTATTTTGCACGCATGTACGTCTGTGCACCACATGAGTGTCCGGTGTCAGGGAGGCCAGAAGAGGGTGCAGGAACCTCTGAGACTGTAGTTGCAGATGGTTGACAAACTGATATGCGGGTGCTGGGAATTGAACCCGAGTCCTCCAGAAGAGCAGCCAGTGTTCTTAACTGCTGAGCCATCTCTCCAGCCCTCCTCTCTTTTCCTACACAATTCAGGAGAAGCCTTTCTCTTGGCTTCTCAAGAGCCACCTTGGATCTGAAATGGAGCAAGTCACAGGATGTCTGGCCTTCAGTTCTTCAACTATAAAACCGGGGGGCGGGCGGGTCCCTATAACTCTTCACATGTTTGCAGATAGCAAAGTCAGGAAGTTACATTCCAGGAATAATAAGCATAACTCATAAAATACTACTACTGCCCACAGAGTTCAGTCGACTATCCTTTGTCCTCCCCCCAAGTCCCTCCCCCCTGTGCTCCCAGCAAACCTGTCCCCACCACCCAACTCATCTCTGTTGATTCTTTTCACATTGACTCTGAAGATGCTTCACAGCATAGCATAAGCCAGGAAAGAGAGATCTGTTTACACTAGACCATCATCTGGTGTGGGACGTAGGAACTGAAGGAAATCCCTCTCCCATCAGGGAGGTGTGTACTGTCCCCAACACACACATGCAGGCACATGAACACACACACACACACACACACACACATGCACAGATACACATACACACACACGCACACACATGCACAGATACACACACACATATACACATACATATGCACACACGCACGCACACATACATGCACATGCACACACCTACATGCATGCAATTGAAATACTCTGTGGTGGGAAACTATTTTGAAATGCCAACCCATGTGTTTTTACAGTTCTGAGTTGCCTTTCTAATCCAGTGGGTTCCCTCAGCCTACGGCTGTCATGGCTCCTAGGGGAGATGGTAGATAGCAGAGCTGCAGAGTAAATTCCATCTGTGGTTTCAAATCTTGCAGCCATCATGGGAGAGAACAGAATGTGCACATAGAGGGAATCAAGAGGAGAGCACAACTCTCAGAGTTAAATGGGAAATAGTCTAGAGCATGGAAGGAGAGTTACTGGGGTCCAGAGGAGGGCCCTGACTCCAGTAGACAAGAAGGGCTGGAGAGATGGCTCAGTGGTTAAGAGCATCGGCTGCTCTTCCAGAGGACCTGGGTTCAATTCCCAGCAGCCACATGGGGGCTCACAACCATCTATAATGGGATCAGATGTCTTCTTCTGGCATGCAGGTGTACATGTAGGTAGAACACTCATACATTAAATAAATTAATTAATTAATTAAAAAATATTTAGACAAGAGCCTCAGCTCAGGAAGCTCCACTGGGGATGAGGAAGGCCCTTGGTGAGGTGACCACCGGGACTGGAAATGAGCCGGTCAGAACTCAGGTGTTAAATATTCCACTGATAGTTTAACGAATGGTAGGTGCTGAAATGACCATATTATGAATATAGTATATCGAGGGACATGCACATATGCACACACATGCACACATACACACACATGCACACACACATACATGCACACGCACACACGCACACACACATGCGCACACACACACATAAACACACATGCACACACACATACATGCACACGCACACACACACACATGCGCACACACACATGCACACACATACATGCACACGCACACACACACATACACACACACACATACACACACATGCACACACACACACGCACACACACACATGCACACACACATACATGCACACGCACACACACACACACACGCACACACACACACATACATGCACACACACACACACATGCACACACACACATGCACACATGCATGTACACACACTCCAAGATGAACTTGAACCCTGGTCTTCCTGCCACCTTGGTGCTGGGATAGTATGTGTGAGCCATCTTTCCTGACTCAAGATGTGTCATCAAAATCCATTTCACTTATTTGCTTTAGGGCTGAGCCAGGTTTTAGTCATACTGTGGAAAGCTTTAGCCGTGAAAAGCGATCAC
Source organism: Cricetomys ansorgei (assembly GCA_026225945.1). Taxonomy (NCBI): domain Eukaryota; kingdom Metazoa; phylum Chordata; class Mammalia; order Rodentia; family Nesomyidae; genus Cricetomys; species Cricetomys ansorgei. The sequence continues at coordinate 85,861 of JAMJFZ010002250.1, forward strand.
TCTTGTTTTTTTTCCGTAAGAACACCAACCAAAGAGTTACTGTAGCACTCCCAAGTCTTAGCATTTAACAGCAACAAAATCCCAAACCTACATTTTGTGGATTTTTATTTTCTTTTAAAAATTTGTTTCTTTTTCTTTTCTTTTTCCTTCTTTCTTTCCTTTTTTAAATATTTATTTATTTATTTGTTTGTTTATTTATTTATTTATTTATTTGAGACAGGGTTTCACTATGTAGACCAGGCTGGCCTCAAACTCAGAGATCTGCCTTTGCCTCTCAAGAGCTGGGACTAAATGTTGTGCCACCACATTTATTTATTTATTTATTTATGTGCCTGTACACACACACAAACACGCACACACATGCACTTGTGTGTGGAGGCCAGAGGACATTGTCAGGTCACTCCTCAGGTGCCACCCCCTTCTTCTTGAGTAGCTGAGGCTATCTGGCCAGCGAGCCCCAGGATCCACCTGTGTCCTCCTCCCCAGCTCTGGGATTGCAAATGGGGGCCACATGCTCAGGTTTTTTGTTTGTTTTTAATGTGGGTTCTAGGGATGTCCTCATGTTCATAAGCCGAGTCCTTTACTGACTGAGCTAACGCCTCAGTCCGATGGAAGGTCTTTCTAAGTCAGTCCTTATACATCCGTCCAAAAGGAAGAGCAAAGGATGACCTCAAGGCAGGACGGCAAGTCTGACCTTGTTCAGAGGAAGGGAGAAGAAAGGGAGGAAGGAAAGGAGGGAGGGTGGGAGAGAGGGAGTAAGGGAGGGAGTAAGGGAGGGAGGAAAGAAGGAGAAGGACTGAGGAACACATTTTTGTTTGTTTGTTTGGACTTTGCTCTTCAGTGACTCACTGGGCCGCCCCCAGCGTAGATTTGTAGATCTGACGCCACCTTGGACCAGAACAGAGGAATTGGACAGCCATATGTCTCCACCCTGTGGCCGTGGCTAGAACCACACGTGTCTTGCTCTAGCCGACCAGCCAAGGAGAATTTTGTATTTTCTGGGTCCTGCAGCTGAGAGGGGGGAAGAACTTGAATTAAGGGGAAGAACAGAAAACACTTGCCTGGCATCCCACTCCTCTACCCTCCCCTGGATGTGGAAAGAGAACCCCAAAACTTCCTGATCACGAGTTTCCTTTGTCACCCAGTCCTGACTCTTGAAGTTTTCCGTTGACTGCAGCCCAAAGGAAGGGCGGCCACTGCCCCCGTCATGCGTACAGACAATTTGGGGACAGACTGACAGACAGTGAGGCCAGAAGACACACAAACCTTTTATTTTAATTTTTGGATGCAGGGTCTCATGTACACCAGCTGGCCTCAAACTTGCCATGTAGCCAAGGCTGGCCTTGAACTCCTGATCCTCCTGCCTCCACCTCCCAAGTGCTGGGATTGCAGGCATGTGCCATCACACCCAGTTTTATATGGTGCTGGGGACAGAAGCCAAGGCTTCCTCCACACCAAGTGAGGCCTCCAACATTCAAGGCCTTCTCAGCACCAGCCCTGGGACACAATGCCCAGTGCCCCTGTGATGGCTTCTGTTGTTACTCAGACTCTCTCCAGCTACCCGGACCTTCGCTTGCTCATGTTTCTTTGCTGTCTGTCTGAGGCTCTTCCCAGCTTCCTTTGAATTAGACAGTACAACACTGGACCACCTGGCTCAGTAGAGTCCACAATAAACTTCTGAAGCTGAAGCATCAGCCAAACCCAGAGTTCTCACAAGCCTTGGAAGGAAAGCGCTCTGTAGGAAACAGCAGAGTCTACGGACACAGTTTGGCAGAGGCATCAAGAGGGACCACTGACCCCAAAGCATCCTGTTTATAGGAATTACTTTCCTCCCTCCTCCCTTCCACCCTTCCCTTCCTTGTTCCTACTAATAAATATGCATTTAGTTTTACATGGGGACCATCTCAAAGGGCCTGGAGACCAGCTTACGCATGGATGTCTAAACTGTATGAGGAAACGTCACAAACTTCAAAGATAAAGAACACATCAGGCACGGGTATGGTGGCCCATGTCTGTAATTTCAGCACTTGGCATCAGGACTTCAAACTTATCTTTGCCTACATAATGACTGGAGGAGCCCGTCAACAGAGGGGACAGGCTTCCTGCCAAGGTGGGGGTGAACAGGCATCACGGTGATTTCCTGAAGCAACTCTGGCATGGAGAACAAACAGAGTCTTATAAGTAGAAATGAGTCCAGCAGCCTGAGAAAAGAAGCGAAGTCTGTGTGGGCGTGGCGGAGGAACAGGCATTGCTCAGGAGGCAGGGAGCACTGAGAAACCAGGCTAAAGGGTAAAAGCCAGGTCACAGCACACCTGGGGTGGCATGAACCTGCTCAGTTTTTTATTTGTAAATGACTTTGAAGGCACTGGGAATTTATTTTTAATGTCAAAAACTATAGAGAAATGTTCGTTGTAGAAACATCAGAAAGTGGGCCAGAGACATGGCTCAGCAGCTAAGAATGCCTACATGGTGGCTCATGATCATCTGGAACTCCGTCCCAGGGGATCTGGCGCCCTCTTCTGGCCTCCAGGGGCATTGCGTACATACACATGTGCAGGAGTAGAGTCCAGCTCTAGTCCACACGGGGTTCCTCAGTCTCCACGAAGGAGGATAAACAACGAAGTTATGACAAGTGAACGCAGTACTTCACTCTTTTAAGGGACCTTTAGTTGACATGCTTATGTGCTTTAATGAGACACATAGAATATTATGACACACAAGAGTGTTTCTTTAATAATAAAAATAAAGGAATTAGAAGTTAGAAAAGTTAAGAGAGAAAAGTTAACAATGTGCACATTGGGGAAAAATTACAAGACTCCCCCCAAGACAGAGAGCTGACCTGACTGAAATAGCAAAACTGCTAACTTCTTATCTAACAGAATGCAGGTGTTCAGGCATACAACAATGCAAACGTGTTCATCCCCTCCTAGCTGCAGGCTTCTAATTGTCGGGCATTCCGACAGTACTAGTCATTGAGGGGGAGCGGGACCAGCCTGTCCTCCTCGGGGCTGAGCGGGATGGTGAGTATCGACGGCCCAACCACTCCACCACCGGGAGAAAAGACACACACGAGCCGGGAGAACTGTCAAAGCAGGTACTCGCTTTTACTATTACAAGCCGCCTTTTTATAGGCTGAGGGTAAATGGGAGGGTCTAGGAGATGAGGAAAGGTGACGTAGGGTGTGAGGTAAAGTGGAGTGAGGGGGGAGAGACACTAAGATTTTTACACGTTACTAGGCAGAGTCACCACCAGAATAGCTATGCTTAGTCACCGTTATGTGGAACTAGAGGCGCAGAGACAGGTCTCTAAACTCGAGCTTGGTTTGAGTTTGGACCACAGGCCTCTCGCCCGGCCATAAGGGCCAACATCTAGTCTTCAAGGTTAATTTTAGTGCGTAGTCTTAACACAATAGTCTATTAATGAATAGCTTAATTTTAGGTCTGTATACATGCTACAATAAAGGGGGGCAGGCATTCAGGGGTGAATTATCTATTTGCTTTTTCAAGCTTGCTGACATACTGTCTAGACTTCGTTTCTGTTCTTGACTATGGCTTTGTCTCTAAGGGTAGTCAGTATTACCAAGGATAATTTTTTATATATCTACAGAAAGCATGACTAGTATTTACACATGCCAAAAACTTGAAGGCCAGTAAGACTGTTACAATTACTTAGAGTTGAGATGGCACTGTTCCTCTCCCAGCCAGCCCAGGAATTGATTTGAGTTTTCACTATAAGGCCAAAATAGACAATATTATTGATGAGAGGCTTTTGTCACCATACAGTAAAGATGAGAAAGGGGCAAAGCAGTTGGTGGGCTTCAGACTCCTAGCTAAGGGAAAAACCAGGATCCTTGTCAATCTGGTTACATCCACAGCCTGGGTATCATCGGCCCTCAACACACATGGTGTACAGACATATATAAAGTAAAAATGAAAAAGCTTCAATGCTTGAAAATACTAAAAAAGAAAAATTGAGCCATCCCCCTGCTCCTTGAGACCTAAAACACCTTTCCTATACCTTTGGAAACTTTCTCTCGATACTGTTGACTTAATTATAGCCAGCTACAATGACTCACCCTGTAACCCCAACACTTTGGAAGTTGAGGCAGGAGGATTGCTGCAAGTTTGAGGCCAATCAGGCCTAAAGAGTGAGACCCTGTCTCAAACAACAACAACAAAACAAATAAGCAAACTTCTTAGTTAACATGCCCCTTTCCGGGCTCCCATTCTCATATTCATGACCCTGTTTCCCATCATCCTCTCCTCCCCTGATTTAGCATGTATTTATTAACTATCTGCAAGACCCCAGATGCTCCCATGACCCAGGCGATAGGAAGTGAAGAAGGTAAGCAAACTTCCTGCCTCACAGCTTCCTCTTCCTCCTCCCAACGACAAACTTCTAGTGGTGGCTGCCACACAAATCACTCACGTGCCTCTGTAGAAATAAACCACGAAGAGCCCCGGGCAAGCCAGATGGCTCAGGGGGTAAAATGCTTGCCTCTGTTCAACCTCCAGAAACCATGCTTGTAATCCTAGCGCTCTTACTGTGAGATGGAAGGTGAAGGCAGGAGAATGTTCTAGAAGCAGGAAAGAAGTCATGGATAGATATTTGACTTGTATCCATGATAAGCAGCATGCACACAGCTTTCTGTGGATGTTCCACCACACGTGGCTATCCTCCACGTTGCACCTGTCACTCCTGATTCCAGGTCACAGCCTCCTGCCATCCCTGGCCAGCCCATCTCCTCTCTGTGATCAGGAAAGTGTCCTCTCATAAAGCCCTCAAGGTGAAGGTTCTGTGTGTCTTTTTGGTGAGTAGGGGGACACTTGAGCTGGACCTTTCTTCTCACAGCTGCCCCGTGGGATCAACTGAAACGGTATTCACCCATCTTCAGTGTCTGGTGGTGTGTGGTAGCAATGGCTGCTGGAGGAAGCTGATGATTTTCTGTTATCGTGGTAAGACTATCGGTTGGGGGCTTTGAGTGTCAGTCGGTGTGGGAAGCAGACAGCGGCAGACCAACGGCTCACGACAGGGCACATCAACAGCGAGACATTAGAAGACACATCACAGCATCCTTTCTCCTACATAACTGAGAGAGCTGATGACAAATTGTTGCATCTCCGACCACCCAGATAAATGGATGCTAATAACTGATGGGTACGAGTAATGTCCAGGATGGAGGCTCGGCCAGACAGCTCCGTCAAAGGGTCACAAGAGGTGCCACAGCCACATGCAGGGACCTCTTGACAGGGACTTTTTCTGTCACTTTCCTCTCCCAAGCCTGTGCCCCGCCAGTGCCCCATTTTCCTTTGGCTGATGCCATCTGAGATTGCCCGGAAATTAGGCCATACCCTCCTCGAGGTCAGAGAGGGGACCTGAGTTAACGGTGGAGAGACAGCTGTTCCCCGATGGATAGATTTAAGGGAGAAAATGGCAGCTGAATAAAGCCCCAATATTGATTGATTGGCAGGAATAAGGCTATCGGGTTTGTCACCAGCATCTAGAAAGCCACGGTCACCTAGCCATCAGCAACGAGGGTGTCCTCACAGAACCTCTCGTCACAAGAAGGAGTAGTATCTTGTCCCAGAGAAGACTGAGCTGAGAGGTCCAGGAAAGGTCAGATTTCCAAAGATGCCTCCTGCAGAAAACTTATGGTTACGAAAAGTCATCGGCCACCTGTCAGGTCTACGCAGGAGAGGGGACGCTCTGGTGCGTTTTCTGGTCTCGCGTTGTGATGTGTTCCTGTTAGATAGGATGAGAGAGCAAGGAGCTGCCGCGTTCACAGGGACCAAGGGGCAGGGCCTGGGAAGCATGTGAGAAGTCCAAGGACAGAGCTGGGTCAGCAAAGCCTCTGTAGCAGCCTCCTGCCCAGCTGCTCTTTTGTCTGGGTGTGCAGCGGCCAGGGATTGTCTCCAGTTGCAAGGTGCTCCCAACCAGCTTATCATTGATTGGCTCAAGGGTGATCCCATGAGTCTGAACCAACAAAATTTCAAGGGAGATGTGTGGTACTTTTGGAATGTTTTAGAAGAGATGGTTCATTTCTTCCTTCCAAGTCCCTGGGGTTGAATGTGATGACTGGGAGCAATGCACTTCCTGGGAACCAGAAGGAGCTAGTGTTGGGATGAAGATAGGATGAGGTGACAGGCAGAAAACAGGAAGGAACTTGCGTCAATCCGCCCACAAAGGCCGAATAAACCAGCTGAAAGTCCTGAGTAGTTAACAGTGACAGCACAGAGGAAGTGGTGGCTGCCATGAACCAAAGCCTGAACAGGGAGGTGAGGGCTAGGGGGGATGACCTAAGCAGTTGGGAGAAACAGAAGGCTGAGGCCATTCAAGGTGGGGAGCTAACTGTGAGACACTCTTGGGGTGGATTCAGAATTGCCTGCCTGTAACAAAGTAGAAACAGGTGCAAAACAAGAACGATTAAAACTATGGGCTGCGGGGTTGCGGAGATGGGGGGCCTGGGGGGGATGCCAGAGAGAAGGCTCAGCGATCAAGAGCACTGGGCTGCTCTTGAAGAGGACCTCGGTTTGGTTCCCAGCTCATAGCAGCTCACAGCTGTCTATAATTCCGGTTCCAGAGCTATGATGATGGCCGCTCTTTGCTTTTGTGGCACCAGGCATGCACGTGGCACATGTACACAAATGCAGGCAAAACACTCATACACACAAAATAAAAATAAATGAAATACATATATATATGTATATATATTTATGTATGTATATATATATATTTCGCCTTATTGCTGAAGACATCACACAGTGTGGTTACAGGACACAGAGGAATTAAGCTGAAAGCATCTCCTTGGGAACTAGTAGTGCTAGAAGGTGCTCTGTAGGCTATTGGGAAGTCTTATCCAGCAGTAAAGTTAGTGGCCTTACCCCTGAATATTACAAAAGCAACCCGCCAGACAAGATAGACTCACTGGTGCAACAGTGACTGGCTGGGTTTTTTTTTGGAGGGTGGGGTAACAAACCACTTTCTGCTTGAATCCGAGTCCCAGTCCATGAGAGAGAGCGAAAGCTAGTAATGTAAATGCTGATTTTTTTTTTCTAAATGGACACATAGTCAAACTGCCTTTAAATATTTGCATTTGTAATGCTGCTCTTGGGCTAGGTCAGGGAAGAAGAAGAAACTCATAACTGATCAAGGGCTGAGGATAAGTGACTGTGTGTGTTCAGTCCTAAACAGGGCATCTGTATCACCCTCACCACACACACACACACACACACAACACGTACACACACACGCACACACACACGCACACACAACACGTACACACACACACGCACACACACATACACACACGCGCACACACACACCCAAGGCCCCGGGAACTCTGAAGAAGAGTGCTCAGAAAGAGTGAAGAGCTGAAGCACGGGAAGTGAGCCGTGAAATGTTCCCCGGGCACGACGGCTGATGCAGTCATAAACACAGCAGCTGTAGCTACCTGCACGAGACCCAAGAAAGCAGAAGGGAGACTGGTGGGAATGGACGGACGGGACGCTACATTGTATACAGGCATGAAATCATTAAAAAAAGATTTAAAATATAATTGGAAAACAGGTTGGACGTAGCTTGTCGGTGGAGTGCCTGCCTGGGTTGGGTCCTCCGCACGCGAAGGTGCACACCCGTAGTTCCCGAAGATCTGAGGTAGAGGCAGGAAGATAACGAGTTCAAGGTCATCCTCAGCTACGGAGTAAGTTCAAGGCCAGCCTGGGATGGGTGAGACTCAGGCACAAGCAAACAATCCAGGAAGTGAAGGGAATGATGTTTATTCACGCAACAGAAACAATGTTGATAGTTCGGATGTGACGGTCTATTTCACATGCATGTGTAGCTAGCTGATCTGCTTATGAAAATCTAAACCTTCTACGTTCTCCTTGCAGCCAGCCTGTTTCAAGTCATGACTTTCCCCTGCTACAAATTACCCATCGTTTCCTATTGGACAAAAAGGACGACACTCTCGATGGAGTATAAAGAATAGTCACAGAATGGGCGAGAATGTTTGAAAATAACATATTTAAGGAGAGATTGTATCTAGAATACACAGGGAAACAATCTGACTAAAAAGTGGACAGAGGGGAGCTGGGGCAACAGCTCAGCAGCTAACAACTCCTGCTGCTCTTGCAGAGAACCCAAAGTTGGATTCCCAGCACTCACAGGGGGTGGCTCCCTGCCATCTGTCTCTCCAGTCCCAGGGGATCTGACACCCTCTCGTGGCCTTAGCAAGTACTGCACCCATATGCGCAAAGCTACACGCAGATACACACAATTAAAAGAATAAAAGCTTTAAAAAGAACTTTTTTTTTTTTTTTTAAATAGGCAAAGGACCGGAATGGTAAGGATGTGGCAAAATGACCAACGTTGCTGATTATCAGGGAAATATAAAACACCTGGAGAATAGCTGCCATGGAAAATAAGTGCACAGAAAACAACAAAAACAGGTGAAGGATGCGGAGAGACTAGACCGCTTACATCCTGGTGGTGGGAATAGGAAATATTGCAGCCATTTTGAAAAATGACATGAGATTTTTTTTTTTTTAAATTACAAAGAGAACTGCCAAGTGAGTCAGCAATAGTACTCCTGGGTATGTGTGTTAGTTACACCTGACAAAAGCAACTCAGGGAAGGCAAGGATGACTTTGGCTCACAGTTTGAAGGGATACAGTCCACCATGTCGGGGACAGCATGGCAGCAGGAGTAGACAGAGCTGTAGTGGCAGGATAATGAGCCAGCGAGCCACACTTTGTCCTCAGGGAGGAGAGAGATGAACCAACTGTTGCTCAGTTCGCTTTCTCCCTTTCCTCCTTTTTATTCAATCTGAATAACTCACCTTCGGGGTGGGTCATCCCCCCCTCATTTGAACCTCTTTGGAAGCACCATCATGGAGAGGCTTAGAGGGGTTGCTTCTAGGTGATTCTAGATCCAGCGACATTGGGAACTAAGAACAGCATCTCCACGTGATACCGACACACCCATGCTCACTGTAATGTTATCCGTAAAGGCCAAGAGGCATAAACGACCAAAATGACCAATTAGCAAAGGATAAAGGATAAAGAAAATGTGATATAGTCATACAGTGGAATGCATTCATCATTTAAAGGAATTCTGTCATCTATAGAAGATGGGTGATCCTCAGGGACACAATGCTAACTAAAATAAAGCAATCCCTGAAGGACAAATACCTCCCGACTCCACTCAGGGGCATTAGCAAAACTCACAAGGGGAAAATAACTGAAACGGTGGTCGGCAGGGCCTGGTGGAGTGGGGTTTTGCTCAGTGAGCTTAGAGTCTGAGTCTTGGAAAATGAGAACATTCTAGAGATCTGCTGCCTTTGCAATGTGTACATCAGTTCTGTGCACTGGAAACTTCTTGGAAAAGGCAGAGTTCGTGTGAGGCTTTGAGCACCATTAAAAGCTAAAGAACCCTGTAATAAGGGGACCGTTCTTGCTGTCTTCATCTTCCTGGCTGGTGCTGTTGGCAGTGACCCTGACGAGCTACCCTTGGCCTGATTCCTTTGCAGTGCAGACGCACTGGGCCAACTTGGGGGTGGGAGGGCAGGTCGGGAGACACATGGCTCTCTCTGCTGCTCTCTCCTGGCTAACCATTGCTTACAACCAGCATGTCACGAGTTTGTGTAGCCTGCAGCTCTATTTCAGGGTGTGCAGCCTTCTGCTCCTGGCCCTGGAGCAAAACACACCTGCTGGGAAACGTAGCCCCAGCTCCTGTGGCTAAGTTACGGGTTCCTGCGTCCTCTACGCTCCGGAGCTTGGGGCTGGCAGGCAGGCTTTACTCCTCACCTATCCTCAGAAGTGCATGCTGGGGGTGGGCTCGGTGTTCAGGTTGGATGATGGCCGCCTGATCCACTCTCAGTGAGTTTTCTATGACAGAGTCATAGGATCAACGATCTAGCCACACCACCGGGCCCCCTATGCTTCTCTGCGCTTCTACCCCAGGCTCTGCACACTCTTCTTCTGTAGGGGACGCACAAGGGACATGCTGTCTTTTCTGCAGGGGACACACCATCTTTCAGCAGCTTGGGCTCTCCATTCCAGCAGTTCTCACCCTGATCAGACCATGGTGGGGAGGCACCCATGGATGGGGGGCTGATGAGGGCGTGAAGGAGGAGCGAGGTGCTGATACTGCAGGTGTAGTGACACCTCTGGAGGGGCCTGAGCTGTAGCCCCATGACGTGCAGAGTGGAGATCAGGCCTGGCCAAGCTCTCCAGGCCCCAGCATCAGACACTGCCCACTGAGGACTCAAGGATGTCTCTTCACTGGCCGTGGTCTCCTCTGGAACGTGAGTCCAGAATGGGACTGTTTACCCATAGGTCTAAGGAGTAATGTATTTGGCTACACGTTCAGAATCCAGATCCCTACAGAGAGTGTGTCTCCACTGTTCCTCAGGGACTTCCTTAGTTGACCCTTTAAGCCAGAGGATGACACCAGCCAAGATGAGCAAGGCTGGCACCTTCACGAATATCAGGAGCACGTAGTGAGTCCTGTGAGAAAGGACAGCCATCAGGGTCCCATGCCCTTCAGCCCATCATACCCCATCCCCAACACTGGCAAGGTACCCAGCTCATCACAGCCTGAAACTGGGAGGCCCACGCCCTACTTCAAAGCTCCCCTAGGGAGTGTCTCCAAGGTCTGCCCAGCCATGAGGGCTCCTTGGTGACTCCAGGTGGTCTTGGCACCTTGTTCTAGCTTTATGGGACTCTCCTTTCTCATACTATCCTTCAACCCTGGCAGAAACACGGTGTTCTCTATATCTGGGTCGCATTTGCTTACTCTGCCCTCAACACTGGCTCCAGATTGGCAAATCAGTCTCCCTGCCCTGTTCCTGTGAAGAGACAAGAACCCTCTGTCCTCTTGGCAGCCATGATGCCTCCAGGACTTTTTAGACCAGTTGGCTGGGTAGTGATGGGCAGCTCTGCAGAGCAGTTTTCTGTTGGAGCTGGAGCGGGACCACTGTGGTTGGGAAGTGCCGGGGGCAGAGGTGGCCTTGGGGCCTTGAGTCTTGACCATGACAGTCATTGATGTCTGGTGCCGGAGCATGGGCAGGGGTTCCTGGGCTTGGCATCCCCATAGGAGGACCCCATGTGGAGGAAGGAGGAAGGACCTCAGGACTCACCTCTTGTGGAAGTCAGAAGATATCATGACCTCACTGCTGTCCATAGTAGAAGGCATGATGTCTTTTCCTGCTAGACATAAGCAAAGATGGCTGTAGGTTAGGGAACAGAAGGAGGGGGTTCATGCATGGCTCACTTGGGCACCCCTATCCAACCAGCCTTCACCGGGTGTCCTAGTCAGGGCTACTACCACTGTGATGAAACACCATTACCAAAGCAACTCGGGAAGGAAAGGGTTTATTTAGCATACACTTCCACACCATTATCCTTCACTGAAGGAAGTCAGGACAGGAACTCATACAGGGTGGGAACCTGGAGGTGGGAGCGGATGCAGAGGCCATGGAGGGGTGCTGCTTACTGGCTTGCTCCCAGTGGCTTGCTCAGCCTGCTTTCTTACAGAACCCAGGACCACCAGCCTGAGGATAGCACCGCCCACAACGGGCTGGGCCCTCTCCCATCAATCACTAATTTTTAAAAATGCCCTACAGGCTTGCCTATAGCCTGATCTTATGGAGGCATTTTCTCAGTTGAGGCTCCTTCTTCTCCAGTGACGCTAGCTTGGGTCAAGTTGACCTAAAACTATCCAGCACTACAAGCAGACATTTCTTCCCCTGAATTAGGAAGCTTTGTCTCTTTGATACAGTCCTTTGGCTTCTACTGAACCATCTGACTCCCCATCCAATTATTTCCTCCACTATTTTTATTAACAGGAGACATGACAAGGAGATAGAGAAATTAAGGAGGAGAAAGACTATGGTTTATTCTAGAGAAGACACATCACAGCCTGACTTTCCACTTGTTTTGGCTGGGGCAAGAGTCTCTGTTTCTTTCCATTCAAATAGCTCCTGAGTAAGGTTCAAGGACAGACAATTGCAGAAACAAGTTTCTGGTACTGAGTGACAGAGGGACTCCTGAAGGTCTGTGAACAAGATGGCGATCCTAGTGAGGTCGTGAATGACTACGAGGAAGGAAATGTCACTGTGAGGAAACCACGGGGTGTCTTGTAGTGGGCGGCTGGGTCATGGATTCCTGAGTCCGGCTGGACATGGAGCACCTCTGGCTTGCATCCTTTGGTTCAGCTCTTGGTCCAGCAAACTCTTCTCTCAAAGGCTCCAGATTTTAATCACGCTTGGCAGCTGAGCAGAACTCTGGGTAACTTCAGCCTAACAGTTCTCTAAGAGGCCCCTGCCAGCATACAGGCTGGTGTCCCCTGCCCCCTTGACACTTAAAGCTCCACATGGGACGCATTCTTTGGCCACTCCATCGTTTGCCTGCACGTCTTATTCAACCCCCTCTTCTGTCCTCACAGATCTTCTCCCCTCTGTGTCAGCTCTGGGGAAATCTTATTGGGGTCACCCCTTCTGTACCTCACTTCCCCCGGGGGGTAACTCCCACGTCTCCCACTGGTTCCAACCCTGCCATACCATGGGCTGATTCCGATGCCAGCACTGTTTGCCAGCTATCTTCTAAGGAGCCATGACTAGCTGGGTGGAGGTGGGGAGGACAGCTTTTTAGGCACCAACAAAAGACTCTGGAGTCCCTCAGTGAGGCTGAGTCAGGGAGATGCCAGGAGCACCAGGGAAGTCTCTGATTCTGACGAAACAGCCAAAGCCTCCCTTTCTCTTTAAAGCATCTTCTAAACACCAGCAACCCTGCTGGGTCTCCTTTACCTGTGCCTACTCTCCTATAGTCAGAGAAAGCAGAAGTGGTCACCCACAGAAGTCAGGCCCTACAGAGTAGCCGGAGTCACTGTGGTTTGGCTAGGCCTGGGTTTCAATGCTGGGAGCCTCCCTGCAACAGGTTTTAGCTTACCACCACCCCTGTCCCAAGAAACAACAGATCTGGAGTACAAATTTTGGAAGACTAGAAACCTCAACCTGATGCGCTGAGGACTTCTTCAGGCATCCGAGACCGACCCAAGACTCTAGTGGAAGAATGTCAGGGTTCCCGGGCTATGTAGCTCCAGGACAGTAGGACATCAGGGCTGGGCCATGGGTCCCAGAGGGAGATGTCTAAGCCTTAGCCCCACACCAGCATCTGCCAGTCAGCTGGATTCCTTGAAAAGACCTCGGGGACGGGCATTGATGAAGACGTTGGGCTGCTATTCTTCCTTACTTCTGCCCTCCCAATCCCATTCATCTATCTGTCTGTCTGTCCATCCGTCTGTCTGTCTGTCCATCCGCCTGCCTTCGAGGTGCTCGGTCCTTTTTTCCTAGCCTTTTGAGTCCCGAGCACCACGGCCTTGTGGGTGTGAGAGAAAGTGTTTACCTGAGCCAACGGTCACCTTCACTCTGGTTCCACGGTCAGTTCCGATCTTTTCAATGCCACACCAGTAGGTGTCCGTGTCGTTCTTCCTGAGCATCTCCATGGTAACCTGGAAGGAGTTATCTCTCTGATCGTCTCTGATGGACAGCCGGCCACTCCTCTTCTCTTTCTCTGACCCCGTGGTTTGAATGAGGACCCTGCACGTCCGCCAGTTTGCCCCGCGACACCACCACTTGTTGTAGGTTTGCCATCTTGAGCTGTAGCGACACCGCACGGTCACTGACCCCTGCTCTGGGCCTCTCACCGACACTGGGCCTTGGATGGAGAAACAGCCTGGAAAACAGAACGGCAGGGTATGGGTTTTGCTCCTCTGAGCTAAGCCTGTGTCCGAAGGATTAGACAGGGTCCTTGGCTACCAGCCGCCCTGACCCACCTGAATCCTTACATCTATTTCCTCTGAGGTCCAGCTCGCTATGAACCCATGCATACAACACAGGACCATAACCTTCTTGCCTCCAAAGAGGGAATGCCCCGTGCCTGTGGTTTTAATTAATGTCTGCAATGATGCCTACAATCTGCTGATTTCCAAATGACATTTGTAACCCCGATGCCCTCTTTGGTTCTTGTTTCCAAATTCCAATCATCCAACATATACCACCACCTCTTCCACAGAGCCCACTCTGGGGCTTCCTCTCTCTAGCAGGGGACAGAGGAACCAGAGCTGGAAACAGGTTAGAGAGTGTCTACGTGGAATGTGTACGCTGCTGGTCTGTGGCGTGACTCCAGTGCAGCGGACTGAACACTGATACACTCTTTCCTTACAGTGACCCCCTTGTCTTCAGTCACCCAGAAGCCATCAAAGGCAGAGAGCTGCAGTGGACACCTTTCCTGACCATCTCTCAGCCTCAGGCTTTGGTTTCTGTGAGTGGGGCAGGCTTGCACAATACCCTAGTGCCAGTCCTCACACCTTGGACTGTCTCCCTAGAGCTAATTTAGCTTTATTTGAGGTCTGCATCTATGATTGACAGAATAACCCTTCCTCACAGACTGTTGACAATTTTTTTTGAGACAAGGTCTCACTGTGTAGCTCTGGCTAGCCTGGAACTCATTGCATAGACCAGGCTGGCCTCAAATTCACAGAAATCTGGCTGACACTGCCTACTGAGTGCTGACTGTTGACATTCTAATACGAACCTGTGACTATGTGCCTTCACAAGGAAAAACAGAGGCCAGTGACATGAACACGTGAGGGAAAGCCGGTGCCTCACAATCCCTGGACCCACGAAAATGTGGAAGGAGAGGACTGACTCCCCAGAGCTGTCCTTGAACCTCCACACAAGCTCTGTAGCATGCACATACACATCAGAGAAAATAACAAAAATGACCCTTCAGTGTGCACATCCTTGTCTGTGGTTTTCAAAAGAGAAAGAATGAAGGCATTTGCAGATGTGATTAGGGCTGCTGAGATAAGATTGTCCCCGGTTATTCTGTGTCCTGATGAATGAGTGTTCCCGTTGGCTTAGGTTTAAAGGTGTTCTGCTGCTGGCCTTGAAGAGGAGAGGCCATGGGCATCTTTTAGATGCATGGGAGCTTTTGGACAAAGCCAGGAAACGGATTGTTCTCCAGAGCTCCAGAAAGAACTCAACCTGGACTTTGGCCACTGAGACCACTTTGGGCTCTTGATCTTGGAACAGTGAGATGACGATGTGCTGTTCTGGTCCACTGAGTTTGTGGTCACATGATCACAGCAGCCAGAGGAGATGCATATAGGATTCAGCCGGACAACCTTGTGAGTACTGACAACACTCCACGCAGGAGCCTAACTAGAGAATTAGCATCTACATCGATCCTCTCCTCTCCTTTCCTCCCTCAACTAGTGATCGGTGACCAGTTCAGTCTATTCCATTCTGGAAATGCCGATCCGAACCATCTTGTTTACGTCTCTGCCACCAGAGTCTATGGGACACCCGACAGAGCAGAGTGTGAGCTTTGCTAGCAGATAGACAGTGTTGTTGAGAAACCCTGGGTAAGTTACTTAACCTTGCTGAGCCTCACTTCCCTCTTTGCACAGCTGCCAAGCTGCTCTCAGTCATGTACTGGTTGCTATAGACCTCATGCGCGCATCCAGTCCTGGACATCGGGCGGCTGCTTGGTCAGCGACAGCCCTCATCTGGTAGCAGTCGGATTGAAAAAAGCCCAGTGCATCCTTCTTCCAGTTCAGATCACTGCTGGGTCTGGACTGAGCCCATCTCCCTCCACAGCGGAACCCAGCACGTCAGCCACTGCCCTGCCCTGACTTAAAAAGCTTCATCTCTGGCACGCACGTCTTATTGCAAGCTGGCTTTAGTTTCTCATTTAGTGTCATGCCTTGTTCCTCCCGTAGCCACCTGAGCTTTTCCCTTTCCTTAACAGCAATGTGCCCTCAGAAGGCTGTGGACTCGGTCCTGCCTGGAGAGCCCTAGTCACAGTCACACTCCTCTGGGCCGGGCTTCTTCCCATTGCCTTTTCCTCTTCTTGGAGCTGCCTCCTCCCGGGTTTCCATCTGGAGCCTGAGTACTTCATTGCAGGTACCTACCGATTTGCCTAACTTCCTTGCTAAGTTTCTCACTCCCAAAGCACAGAGGTTCTGTGCTTCTTTTCTCCCTCTCCCATCCCCCACCTAAGGATTTTGCTCGGTTTCTCGTTCATGGTGGGCACCTCTAAAGCTGTTGTTTCTTTCGTAAAGGATCTGTGCATTGTGGTCACGCACGCAATCCTTCCAGTTCTAGGACTAAGATAGACAGTGGAGAGCGGAGCATTAGCCTCAGTACTGATGTGACAGGAAACTCCTGAAAAACTCCAAGGCCGCTAATCGGGAATTAAACCGAGAAGCTCAGATGTAGCAATAGCACAGTTTAAAAGTAAGAGCGATGTCTGAACAAGGGCAGGAGAGGTGTCCAAAGCACATTAATATTCGATTACCTTTTAAAGTTATGTGACAGGGCTATCGTGGCATATGCCTTTAATCAGCATTTGTGGCACAGAGACAGGAGGATCTCCGTGAGTTTGAAGCCAGCCTGGTCTACTCAGTGAGTTCCAGGCAAGCCAGGGCTCCACAATGATGTCACCTGTCTCAAAATAAAGAGTTGTGGTGGTGGCGGCGGCAGCGGCGGCGGCGGCAGAGACAGTGATGGCAGCGGCTGGAGAGCTGGTACAGTAGTTAAGAGCACTGGCTACTCTCCAGAGGACCCAGGTTCAAGTCCCAGTTCAAACACTGTAAGTTGTAACCATCTGTAACTCCAGTTCCAGGGGATCCAGTATCCTCTTTCTAGTTTCTGCAGGTAGCAGGCACACACATGGTGTGCTCACACACATGCAGGCAGAACACCCATGCACATAATAAAACAAGAATTAAAATTCCTCCAGCGAACAGTCTAAGGGCATGGCATCTTAAGAGGGTGAATGTGTTTGAGTGGGCGACTATGGAGATACGGACAGGGTATGACTGTATGTGTGTGTCTTGAGTGTGCTAGTGAATGTTGACGTGTGCTAGCAAGTGTGCAAACCACAGCGTAGCTCACTCTTGTCCTGCTTGGCCTCTAGGATAGCCAGGTGTTTTCAGAGAGTGGGAAGCTGGGGGCGTGGAATTCAGATGCAAGTAGGTGATGCAGGCACCCACAACTGTCACTACTCATTTTACCCTCTGCATGCACGTCCAACCTCACATTTAGCCAGGGTCCCCTCAGTGTCCTGCCCGCGGAGTGACCCTCTGCAGGGGTGTGCCACCCTCCAAGCCTGTACACCCCCTTTCCCAAGCCACGCCCTCTCCCTGGACTGCGTGTTCTGCTTGCTGCAGGGCTGTGAAGACCTGCCTCCTTCTGGGACATGAAGAAACGGGCCCAGGAGGGCTTTCTGTAGCCCCCTCAGTCTCAGCGCCTCCCTCCTCCAAGTACCTCTCTGTCCGGTTTCTTCCTGCCATTATTTCCTATTCTAAAGTCTCACCCACCAGGCCATCTGGAATCTTCTTTATTGGCTATCTCCATTTCTCCTTTCCCTTCATGTTCCCAGGGCCTGACACATCCCTGGCACGGTGCAGAACCTAGGGTCCTGCCACCCCACATCTCCCGGAAGGTGGCAGCTCTCCTTAAACCCTGGACAGAGCCCTCTGCCTCCTGCTCTGCACACGCAGCCCCAAGCCCCCAGGCCCAAGATGAACGTACCTGGGAAACTGAGAAGAAGCAGAGCTGGAGACAGCCACATGGTCCTGACTCCCCACTCCTCACCCCTTGACCTACAGCCAGAAGCAAATGCAAATCCCAGCTGGATACACAGAGCACTCAGAGCCCAGGCTGACCCCTTCTGCTTGTGCAGGTTGCCTCTGAATGTCTTACTCACTTGCTTCCTCTTATAGAGTGGGTATTTCCTACTGTCCATTACTCAGCACGAGAGGCCTCCTCGGTTCTTGGCAGAGCTGGGTCATAGGCTGAGAGCGTGCTCACCCAGGCCAAAAGAGGAGACCAAGGAATTGTGCAGAGCAAGCAGAGGCAAAGGAGGCAAGCCTGCAGATCAGTTGTGGGGACTTCTAGTCGATCAGGCCTTGGCTTAAGGGGTAGAGCACTCTGGGTATTAGAAATGATCCGTGCTGTAATGATGGGACCGAGCAGCTGAGAGTTCCAGCTCCAGCATCACTGGGCTGAGCTCAGCACAGGTGGCATTTGCATGTTTAATCCCCAGTTGATGGTGCTGTTTGGGTGGGCTTAGGAGACAGGGCCCTGCCGGAAGGAGGATGTCACTGGGGATGGGCTTTGAGGTTTCAAAGCTGCATGCTATTCCCTGTGCGCTCTCTCTGCCGCCTACTTGTGATTAAAGATATGAGCTCTCAGCTGTTCTTCTGCCATGCCTGCTGCCCGCTGGTCACGATTCCCTACTGTCATGGACCCCTCTCCCTCTGGAACCATAAGTCCAAAATAAACTCTTTCTTCTGTAAGCTGCCTTGGTTAGGGTGTTTTATCACAGCAATAAAGCATCAATAAAAAAAAAGACCCAAAAGAATTGGAAAGAAACCAAATTTTATTATAAATGAAATTTCTACATATAAAAATGAAATTTCTAAGATTTTAGAAAAGTCATTACATACGTGCAGGAATCTGGATAAACAACTGAGCATACAAAGATCCACATACCTGCGGTGAATAACTTCCAGGCAATTAAAAGATACCATTTCAGGATGGAGAGACGGTTCCCTGGGTAAGAATTGCTATGAAAGCACGAGAACTGAGTGTGGATTCCCCCACCGCATAAAAGTGAGGCATGAGAGTGCACAGCTGCAGTGGGAACTAGGCGTAGGTGGTGCAGACAGCGGACCACTGGGGCTTGCTGGCCAGTCAGGCAAGCTGAAAAACTTTGAGCTATGAGGTCAGCAAGAGACCCTGAGAGCAAGAGAGCAGGACTTCTGATATCCTCCTCTGGTTGCTGCATGTGTGAGATGGTTGTGCATCTACAAACACCCATGTGCACACACCACACCCACATACAACCCACACACACACACGCAACCCACCACACACACATACGCACACACATACAAACCACCACACATACAACCGACCACACACATACAGCCCACCACACATACATACAACCCACATACATACATACAACCCATCACACACACACAACCCACCACACACACATATGCACACACATACAAACCACCACATACACATACAACCCATCACACATACATACAACCCACATACATACATACAACCCATCACACACATACAACCCACCACACACATACAGCCCACCACACACACATACAACCCACCACACTCACATACAACCCACATATATACATACAACCTACCATACACTCACAACCCACATACATACATACAACCTACCACACACATACAACTCACATACATACATACAACCCAACACACACACATACAACTCACATACATACATACAACCCACCACACACACATACAACCCACATACATACATACAACTGACCACACACAGATACAACCCACCACACACACATACAACCCACATATATACATACAACCCACCACACACAAATACAACCCACATACATATATACAACCCACATACACACATACAACCTACATACATACATACAACCCACCACACACATACAACCCACTGTACTCACACATATCCACAAAATACCATTTAGTAAGAACCTCTCTTTTTTATGTGTGATACTGGAGATCAAACCCAAGGTTTTATACATGGTAGACAAGCATGCTGCCATTCAGCCACGTCTCCAGCCTAAAGATGCCATTTAAAATAAGAGTAAGGGACTGGAGAGATGATTCCGTGGGTAAGAGGACTCGCTGTTCTTCCAAAAGAAGCAAGTTCTATTCCCAGAACCCACAGTCAAGTGGCACACACTCACCTGTAGCTCTAGGGTAATCTTATGTTCTGATCTCATACAGACATATGCTTAAAAATAATAAAAATATATCTTTAAAATATAAGTAATTAAGTGAACAAAGGGGCTAGAGAGACGGCTTATCAGGTAAGAGCCACCTCTGACTTTCATGGAAAACCGCACACACATGCACAGACTCACACAGTCATACACACGATTAAAACATGAGAAAATAGGGACCAGAAAGACAGCTCAGTGGTTGAATGCACACTGGTTTTCAGAGGACCCAAGTTTGGTTTCTAACACCCACAACAGGCGGCTCCCAACTACCTGTAACTCCAGCTGCAGGGGCCCCATCACCCTCTCTGGAATCCATGGGTACTGCACTCACATCTGCATGCCGGGGCATGCAGGTGCATGCCACTCACACACACACACACAATTAAAATAAAGTAAATCTTTTAAACACCTTAAAGTGAACATAAAACAATGAGGTATTCAAAATCAAACTGAACGAACATAAGCAGGTTTCAAAGAGGAAAAAGTGTATTAAAGAACATTTCATTATTCATTTTAAATTTAGTTTCTTATTGTTGTGTGTGTGTATGTAAGACGTGTCTGTGAGTGTTGGTGTCCAATACAGCGTGCGTGTGGGAGTCAGAGGGTAACTTTTGAGAGTTGGTTCTCACCTTCCACCATAAATTCTGGGCATCGAACTCAGGTGGCCAGGGTTTCACAGTAAAGTTGATCCATCTCACCAACGCTGAAAAAAAAGGAAAGCACGAGGGAGCGAAGGAAAAAAGAAAGTGTCTCCCTAAGACTGAACAGTGAAGGACATTTTCTTGGTTAGTGGTTGAGGTGCTCATGCCTGAGCTGGAGGTCCTGGGTTCTATAAGAACGCAGGCTGAGCAAGGCGTAAGGACCAAGCCAGTAAGCAGAACTCTGACATGGCCTCTGCATCCCCTCTCGCCTGCAGGATTCAGCCCTGTTTGACTTCCTGTTTTGACTCCTTTCAGTGATGAGCTGTGATATGGAAGAGTAAGCAAAATAAACTTTTTCTTCCCCAAATTGCTTTCGGTTGTGGCATTTCATCACCGCAATAGAAACCCTAAGATAAGTACTTACACTAACAATTCTAAAACGGACTTTTCAGAAACCTTTCAGTTTTGTATGATTTTACGTGCCTGAGTGATTTGTCTGCCTGTGTGCATGGGCACCGTGTAAGTGCCATGCCTACAGACACCGGAAGGGGACACTGGATCCCCTGGAGCTGGGTCATTAGCCACTGAGTGTGGGTGCTAAGAACTGAACTCAGTTCCTTTGCAAGAGCTGGCACCGCTCTTCACGACTCTAGCTCAGATTTGATTTGATTTTCCAGGAATTTGATTGGCTAGTCCCCAGACGTGTATAGAAGAGGACCTGGCTGGCGTTTATGAAGACTCCCTGCTGGCCGAGAATTACATGGCACCAAGGCTACAGACTAAAGCTGTTGAAGGGAGCAGCCGTGCACCGCTGCAGAGGAAAATAAATCCAAGCAATTCGCAGATCGCCTCTTCCCTAAAGCGGCACTGCAGAGCCACAGAAGACGTGGACGGTGTTGAATTAATTGGGAGAAAGAGAAACCGGTTACTAGATCAGCCTTGATGAAAAACCCACTAACAAGCTAAGCACGGTGGCGTACACCTTTAACCCCAGCACTCAGGAAGCAGAGGCAGGAGGATCTCTGTGAGTCCCAGGACAGCAGTGTCTACGTAGAGAGTTCCAGGCCAGCCACAGTCACATAGTTAAAAAATCTAAAAAAAAAAAAAGAAATAAAAATAAAAAATCAGTTAAAAGCAGTTCAAGAGTTCACTGACTCACGAAAGGAAAATTTTAAAAACGTCTAGAAGGGTCAGCAGGATGACTTAGTGGTTTAAAGATGCCGTGTAAGCCGGAGACCTGAATTCAGTTCTCAGAGTTCATGTGAAGGAGAGAACCGATTCCACAGAGATGCTCACTGACTGCCACGGGCTCTCCCCCCACCCCCGCCCCACGTACCCCGCACCCATACTCAACGGTAATAAATAAAGATAATAAAAATTAAAATGTGAGGAATTAAAAATACAATCATTCAGAAGGAAACACAGGAAAACAATCGAATTTTTAGGCTATCAATGCCTTCTTGTTCTTTTGCCCTTATTCTCCTCTTCTCCTCCTCATCTTAGTTTCTTTTTTAAACTTTTGTCTATTTTAATGTGCGTGGGTGTTTCTGTCTCCATGCACATCCTCACACCATTATAGTGCAGTGCCCACAGAGACCAGAGGAGGAAATTGGTTCTCCTGGAAAGGGAGTTGCAGATGGTTGTGAGCTGCCATGTGGGTACTGGGAATCAAACCTGGGTCCTCCGGAAGAGCAGCCAGTGCTTTTAACCACTGAGCCATCCCTCCAGCCCTTTGTTGTGACATTTTCATACACATAGATAATGTTTGGGTTTTTTGAGACAGGGTCTTACGCAGCCCAAGATGACCTAGCACTGTCTAGCTGAGGATGACGTCAAACTCCTGATTTCCCACCTCTGCCTCCCAAGTGGTGGAATCACAGGCCTGTGCTTGGCTTGGTATTAACCATTTCTTAAATGAGAGGCAAAATGCATAATCCACAAAAGAAAATACTAACTTGCTGCATTATAATTAAAAGCTGTTTATCAAGAGATAGCAGGACAGAAACAGAGGAGGGGAAGAGGGCTGGAGTGCATCTTTGTGGCAAAGTGCTTGCTCTGCACGTCAGGCTTTGAGTTTACTCCTGAACACCGAAGGGGGGGGGCACTGATTCAGGCATGGTGGCACAGGTAAATTTCTGTGAGTTCCAGGCCAGAGCTCCATAGTGAGACCCTATCTCAAATTAAGGAGGAGGAGGAGGAGAAGAAAAACCTCCGTTTATATAACAATCAGAAACAGAGAAGCTAAACAATATACCCTTGGGAAATCCATGCGTGTGTATGTGGCGACACCTTAAGATGAGCTGATAAAAAATAAAAACAAACAAAAGAAAAACAGGTTCAGGTTGTCACTGGGGAGAGGGGGAGCAGGGATGTGGCACCAGAGAGGGGGCTCATCAGTATGGACCACGTTCTAGTACTGAATCTGCAGAGGAGCACGGTGCCAAGAGTATTCCTCATGTGAGGTGTGTGAATTTATTGGGCGTGTTGCCAAACTGCCTTCTAAATACCGATGTCTGTTCCCTCTGATCAGTGCTGCCCTCAGTCCTGGTGGAAGAAGCTTCCCTCTGCTGGGGCCAAAGTGCTGAGGGTAAGTGACCACTGGGTGCTAAATGGGGCATCTGCACCCCCTATACTCTACCCCACTCTACCCCCAAGACCCAGGAACACTATGGAGGAATGGCCACTGGGTGCTAAGTGGGGTGTCTGCATCACACCCCCACCATACCCCAAGACCCAGGAACACCATAGAGGGAAGAGGACAGACTCCAGCAGCCAGAGGCTGGGGAAAAGAGTGCTGTGAAGTGCTGTGTTCTGAATTGCTGTGTGGCTGGTACACTTGTACAGCTGTGGCTCCCCGCAAAAGACCAATTCAGTGAGATGGGTGAGCACCCCAGCTAGCAGCACTCACTGGATGCAGGGGGTAACAGAGAGAGAGAGAGAGAGAGAGAGAGAGAGAGAGAGAGAGAGAGAGAGAGAGGGAGAGGAGGGGGAAAATCCATGAAGGGGAGCAGGGAACAGGTGCCCGAGGGAGGGGAGGGAGGATCGGAAGCGGATGTGGTCCAGATACATTGTACCCATGAAATTAACAAAGCATCAGTAAAAGATACTCTGTTAAAAAGTATACGTATAAATATTTATTGGACATTTTTGCATGTGTTTGATACAGCACAAGGAGTCTTCTAAAATTCTCAGTATTGTCAGAAACGCGGATTTACTGGTCATCCTCAGCCATCAGAGGAGCTGTGTCCTGCACAGGGACAAGGCTTCAGTGTCAATGGATGTCACTGGTTCTCATAATCAGGCTGACTCTTCTTCTCCCTAGAGTACCTCTGAGGCCTGTTCACCCAGAGGACAGCACTGAGCATGCTCAGGATCAGGGGCAACTTCAGAAACACCAGGAGCAGGAAGTGGACGCTGCTCAGCAGGGACCTGTGGGGGGGCACGGTAACAATAAGTTCCCTTCCCAGAAGGCGGCGCTGGTGCCAGCACTGGGTGCCTGTCAGTTTTACCCGGGTCTATGTCCACAGTGCTCTGTGCAGGGACCAACAAGGACAACGCAGCCCTGCCCGAATGAGCAGTGTGACCGACAGCCCAAAAGTAGCCTTGAACCGTGGGCCTGGCCCACTCTCCAGACCAACCCCATGGGCCTCTACTTCCATGAACTCTAACCAGGCAGGCGCTGCTTCCCCGCTACCCCCGCCTCAACTCTCGTTCTCCCTATTTAGTCCTGGTGACTGTCATCTGTCTGTCTGTCTGTCTGTTTATCTATCTATTATTTATGGTTTGTTTGTTTGTTTGTTTATCAAAACAGTGTCTCTATTATGTAGCTCTGACTGGAATGGAATTCACTATGCAGTCCAGGCTGGTTTTAAACTCACAGAGATCAGTCTGCCTTTGCCTCCCAAGTGTCAGGATTAAAGACTTGAGTCACCATGCCTGGCCCATCTATCTTGTTTTTCGGCAGGAGCTCTCACTGGCCTGGGGCTTGCCAAGTAGGCTAGGTTGGCTGGCCAATGAGCCTCAGGGATCCTCCTGTTCCACCTTGGCAGCTCTGGTATTTCAAGCGTGTGCCACCATGCCTGACTTTTCATGTGGGTGTTGTGCCTCAAACTCCAACCCAGTGAGCCATCTCTCCAAGGATCTGGATGTATTTATGTGGTAAGCCCTTGGCAGGAAACTAACTCCGTCTCAGCGGATCTGTATCTGGGTGACATTGCTGTACCCCAATCCTTAGGTGAGCAACTGGTATTCACAAGACCCTACCAGGTCATTGTGCAATTGGGGGATGCAGGAGGGGCCCACAGGAGGGAGATCCAAATCTGTCTCCCTCAGCACTCCCCTCCTCCATCCAGAGGCCTCAGGGATATTGGTTCCTCACCGAGGTTGTAGGCTGGGTCCAGCAGTTGTGTCCTCTGTGGTCACGCGGGGCCGAGTGTGCACTGGTGAGGATGTAGGAGACCCCAGGGTACTTATACTGTTTCCAGGGCTAGCGCCTGTGATCGGAGCAATGGATGGAAACACAGACAGACCCGGTGACCTCCATTCCACCTCCTACCCACTGAAACCTCCGTACCTCTGCTGCACACGGGTCCCTAGAGGCATGCTACATGCTGTCCAACAGCCTGTAAACCCCATGGCCACACCAATGGTCAGGGTTCTCTCCCCAGCCCATCCCATGGTGCACTGCGGGTGGGTGGCACTTTCGAACAAAAGGCCAATCTTCCTAGAGGACAGTTTGGGTGTCAGGGGCAAGACGCTTGGTGCCAGGTCCCACCCAGCCTCAGCCACACCTTTCGTTTCCTTGTCTGCTGTCCTTCTGGGGCCAACACGCAGCGGTAGGACTCCGTGTCTGCCTGGCCCACTCATTCCCACACTGCCAGCCAGCCAGGCCAGTGGGCAGTATTCTCTGAGGGATGACCAAACAGAGCTCTAGAAGGCAGATGCTTGAAGGCCCCTCCGGAGCGTGGCCTCCACTGCAGAGAACTAGTAACGCCAGTGGGGTCTTCGTTCCTCACTCTGCAGTATGAACCCACAGAGGATGTTGGACGGAAGCTTATACGAGGGGGAAACCGAAACTGAGATACAGGAGTAGGAAGCTGGGGGTAGTGAGTTTTGGAGGAGCAGAGACAGGGAGGTCAGGCATTCAAGACAAATCTCAACTACTACACGGTTTGTGACCAACCTGAGCTACGTGAGATTCTCAAAAAAGAAAGAAAAAAAAAAAAACCTGGGATTAACAGAGAGGTTCATCCCTTTCAGATCCTGCCCTGAAAGAGATGCACTAATTGGGGTTCTGTGAACAAGGAGGGGGGCCTCCATTGGAGAGAGAACTGCAGACATGGAGAACATTGGAAACCAAAGTGGTTGAGAGCCCGTCTTCCATCCTGCTTCTCTCTCTGCCCAGGAGGGGCACTTTGGGGGGATTCTCTGAGTTTCTTCCTGCAGTAAATGGTTCCTGGGAAAGGGGGACAGAAGAGAACTTGGAGGGATGAATGGCTCCCCTATGGGACCAAGAAGCTCGATACATTATCTAGCCCCCTTCTCCTGTCTCTGGTGGTCTCCAAGAAGCCCCAGAACCACTGTGAAGCTGGTGCCTCAGGAACCTCCACAGACAGGAGGTGTCCACTCAGTCTCAGGCCAGAGCAGACTTTGATAGAGGGGAGCAGATGTGCTGGGGTGCAGTTCCCACATGGAGAAGGAGACAGGAGCAAATGAGACCTGGGAAAGAGGACTTGTCCCTATCAGGACAGGAAGTCACAAAGAGCCAGCGATTCAGGGCCTGTCTCTAGAAATGTCTGGTCCTTAGACTGTCACACAGGGTGCACAGAGAATGTCCAACAGGGGCTGATGAGGTGGTTCAGTGGGAGAAGGCCCTTTCTTGCCAAGCCTGATGACCTGAGTTTGAGCCTCAGGGCCCCCATGGTGGAGGGAGAGAACTGACTCCAAGGAGTTCTGCTCTGAGTTACACATACCATGGGCAAGACCCCGTAAACAAATAAGTAAACAAACAAATGTAATAAGAAGCAAGTCTC
The DNA here is from genome assembly GCA_026225945.1 of Cricetomys ansorgei. Taxonomy (NCBI): domain Eukaryota; kingdom Metazoa; phylum Chordata; class Mammalia; order Rodentia; family Nesomyidae; genus Cricetomys; species Cricetomys ansorgei. Next base: position 112,379 of record JAMJFZ010002250.1, read on the forward strand.
TAAGAACACAGGACCCCATTGCGCCCGGGTCTGCTCTCACACATGTGTAGTGGTGTACAAACGTCATCACACATAACACACATGCTCTCAGTGGCACATGTGGACTCGCACTTCCTGTTCCTGAGTTGCTGGCTCCCAAGGTCATTGTACTATTGTACCCAGCTTCCTTCTTAAATGAGGGGCTGACAGGCCTGGACTCAGGCTGCCCTGGAGTGAAGGGGGCTCACCTGGGACCACAGACACAACCATGAAGTAGCGATCGATCCCCAAGGAGAGACTGATCTCAAAGGAGGAGTCACCCATAAGTGGTATATCCACTACTCCAGGACTCCACCCTGACTGTTGTCCTGTCCCTAACCCTCACCTCCATTCCCCCACCACAACCACACACAGTGTACTCCCAGGCTCTGAGCTGATTCCTGCCCCAGAATTCCTGCTCATTATGGGTGCTTACCAGGGTCCTCAGCTGGGTCCACGGGCACCACGGACACCACAACCTTGAAGTAGCGATCGATCCCCAAGGTGGGACTGATCTCAAAGAAGGAGTCACTGATAAACGGTATATCCACCACACACATGTAAGCGCCTGCATCCTCCAGGGCGAGGTTCTCCAAGGTCACAGTGAAGGTGAGGTTGGCTGGATCGTCCCTGATGGACACTCGGCCTTTCCTAGCTTCTTTTGAAATTCTGATCTTGACAATATCTTTACATTGCAGCAGTGATGACCCTCTGCACCAGTATTTGTTATTAGTCTTGTGTTCCTCTTCATACTGACACGGCACAGTCAGGGATCCCCCCACAGTGCCCGTGACGGTGCTGGGGCCACGCAGAGGAAGACAGCCTGGAAAACACAAGCTCCAATTCTGCACCCTCAAAGTTGGATGGGAGTCAGGCCTCCCTTGTTCAGGTCTCAGCCCTTTGGACTGGCAGCGAGAAAGGAGACAGGCTTTGTCAGACCCAGGAGTCAGGACTGAGAGGTGAGCACCTCTGTTGTCCAGAAGTGGGGGCAGAGAGAGGATATGTCCCTGGGCAAAGGAAGGGCCCAGGAGGGAACGACACTGGGCATACATGTGTGTGAATGTGTGTGTGTGTGTGTGTGTGTGTGAGAGAGAGAGAGAGAGAGAGAGAGTTAACCTATGTTGTGCACATATATGTGTGTGAGTGTGTGTGTATGTGTAAGAGAGAGAGGAGACTTAACCTATGTGTACTTAACCTATGTGTACAGTGTGTATGTGTAAGAGAGAGAGGGAGACTTAACCTATGTGTACATATGTGTGTGTGTGTGTGGGTGGGTGGGTGAGAGAGAGAGAGAGAGAGAGAGGGAGACTTAACTTATGTGTACATGTGTGTGAATGTGTGTGTGTGTGTGTGTGTGTGTAAGAGAGAGAGGGAGACTTGACCTATGTGTACGTGTGTGTGTGTGTGTGTTTGTGGGTGGGATGTGTGCCTTTGTAGGAACGAGTGTGTGTTTGGTATGCACACATACGTATGTAGATACATGTGTCTACACAATAGAGATTGCGGGGTTATGGCAATGACGTCACAGGTAACCCTCTCCCTGAGTCTCAGGTGTGGCAGGCATGACTCTTGTGCACTGAAGTCTGGCAGCACCTGTGAGGTGGATGCTGGCCACGCCCAGGCCCCACCCCCACCCTCCCACCTTCTCTCTAGGCCCTACCTCTGCTGGCTGCGGTCTCCCACCTCCCATCCCCATCATGCCCACTCTCTCCCAGCAGGAGCTCCCGCTGCCCCGTGCTCACCTGGGACCTGCAGGAGGAGCAGAGCTGAAGGCAGCCACACTCCCATGGCTCTCAGGATCATCTCCTCAGCTCAGATGTCACCTGCACCCACGCCAAGCCTGAGAGAGGAGAAGGGGCTGTGCCCTTATAAGAAGTACAATGTCCACTTACCTAGTTCTCCTTTCTGTCTTCTGCTTCCTGGCCCCTGCCTCCCATGTGATGCTCCACATGAACGGGACAGCAAGTGCTCGGCAGATGCCCAGGCTGCAGAGACATTGGTTCCTATCGCACCCAGTGAGTGGGCGCATACACGGCCTGCAAACTGAGGATTCTGCCCATCCCCCTAGCCACCAGCTGAGGGCTTCACAACCCTCACACCCCTGCGAGAGCCCTGGGGAGCGTTTCCTCTTTGTTGGGGCTTCCGACCCTCTGTGAGACACCACTTCCTGAGTGGACTTGAGAGCTGTCAATCTTCTCCTTCATCTCTTTGATCATAGAGAAACCATCTCTCAAAATTCAGCCTAGTCCCCTACAGAGTGCTCTTAATCCATGGGGTCGCTTGTTGAGCTGTGACAGCTCAGCAAGGAAGAGACACAGAGGCATTTTCATACTTGCAAACTCTGCCAGATCTCAGGAGAGGGAACCACCATCATGGCCAGTGCCATGTGGAGCCCCAGCAGTGGAGCCCCAAGCGTCTCACCTCAGGTGTTTTATTCTTTCAGCACTCCTCAGGTATTTTACTGATAGCACATGCAGATCATTAGCAATTAAACAACCCCCACAGGAATCCAACACCTGCAAATATATAAAATGCCCTAAGCAGCCCCTCACCCAACAGTGCATAAAACAATTATTTTATATATAACTAAAAAAAACTTCCTCAGCATTTCCCCTTTTCTGTATAAACAAATATTGCTTTATCTTTACAACACAATTTAACACTATACCAGCAAAACTATTTACAAGAGGAACAATCATGAGTTTTGCTAATGCACAGGACCAAATGATGCCAAACATCTATCAAGCTTTTCACAATCTCTTTGAACAGCAGAAAAACATCATCAATGTCCAATTATTTGGAATTCACTCATGATGTTCTAGGCTCCTCCAAAGGGAATGGATCTGGCTCTGCCCTCTGCAACACAGTCAGCTTGTCCTTCAGGCTCCATCTGGCTCCTCTCCACTGCTGCTGCTCTTGGTGGTCATCCCATGGTACTGGCATCTTCAGAACACTGTTGGGGCCCCTTGCTGCAACTGGGCTGCACTTCCACCAATAGCCTCTCGTGGGCTCTCTTCATGGTGCCAAGCCTCAACTTTTTTTTTACATGATCCCTTCATTCTGGGCCTTCAATTACTAACGAAGCTACACCTTTACCAATGGCCTCTCTTGGCTTCTCACAGTGCCAAGCCTCTGTTGCTCTCCATGACCCCCTTCATGCCTTCAAAACCAGCACCATCTGGGTGACTCTTACAGTACCAAGTTAGGCTACCAGCATGAGATACAACCTCGGCCAATTCTGGAAAACAGTTTCTGTGTGCTGACCCCAAGGAAACACTTTCCAGATTTTAAGATAGAGTTTGGTTTGCTGGGAAAACAACTGGTCACTTTGACTGCAGGAAGAGTCCCCTTGTGGGTGGAGTTCTCCTCACCATAGCAGATGTGTCTTGTCAGAATCTCTTATAGACGGGTTTGCAGGAAAACAAAACAAAACAAACAAAAATGTTCAGTTTAACTAAGCTCCTTTTTGGCTCTAAGCCACAGATTCCACAGCAGCAGGGGTCCTGGGCCCATGGGAAGAATCTTCAGTTGAAACATTCTGGCAGTTTGGCGTTTTTTTTTTTTTTCTCACCACCACTACGGGTAAACACGCACCCTTCTTCATAGACCACCTCAAACACAAGACCCTCTTCGGCTTCACACACACAAAAAGCTATCAACAAATTCAGTTTCTAGAATAGCATATGCTCTGGTTACCGTCAGCCATGCCCTGGCTATTGTCAGAGGCAGGAAGGAGAGTCAGCTCTGGATCAGGAAAAACTGTGGAAACCTTGCCTCTTTCCTGCTCCCGGCTGGATTTTTTTTTGTTTCTACCATGAAAAATGTCTTTCTCTAAAGGCCTCTCTTTTGTGACCTCTTTGAGCCCTCTTTCTCACTTAATTTTCTCTTCATAGAGGCTTGTTTCCCTTACTCTCTCTCCTCTTCCTTCAGGAGACTTGTTCTCGTCATTTCTGCATAATATATAATCACAGCCTCTGAAAGCTGCCCTGAGCGTACTTTACGGGACTCTTTGAGATCTGGAGTTTCTCTCTTGTTTTATTCCTTGTCTCCACGTTAGATGTGGCTGGCGTGTTGTCGTGCCCCACGTTGGTATGTCATTTGAGGCAGTACACTGCTGTGGGGCACTTCAGCAAGAAAGACAAGGAGGCATTTTTCATGGGTGCAAACTCTGCCAACCTCAGCAGAGGAAACCACCGTCATGGCCAGCACCAGACTAAACAGTGGAGCCTCGAGCATCTGAGCTCAGGTGTTTTTATTCTTTCAGAACTCCTCGGGTGTTCTACTGATAGCACATGCAGATCATTAGCAATTAAACAACCCCCACAGAAATCCAACACCTGCAAATAATACAAAATGCCCTAGGCAGCCTCTCACCCAACAGTACACAAAACAATACTAAAAAAAAAAAAAAAAAAAACTTCCTCAACAGTCTCTGGTACTATTTCTGGCTTCACACAGCTGGTCTAGCTAATGCTATGACCTGGATACCTTATTCAGAGTCCATCTTGATGCTGAGTCCCCACAAAGGGCACAGACCCATAGCTCACAGCTCTCTCTCCTCTTCTTCCCCTTTCACTTTATCCTGTTTGGTTTGTTCTCTGTTTGAGGCAGAACCTCTAACCCAGGCTGGCCTCTGTGTAGCTAAGGATGACCTTGAAGTGATCCCCCTGCCCCTACCTCCTGAGTCCGGGTGTCACGGGTGTGCACCACCACACCCCATGTATGCAGTGCTCAGCACTGGACCTAGGGCTTCCTGCTTGCTAGGCAAGCAGTCTACCAACTGAGATGTGTACTCAACCCTGTTTATTAGAGACAGCATTTCCCACTGTGACCAAGGCTGGACTGAAACACACTATTCAGCTCAAACTAACCTTGAACTCGCAGCAATCCTCCACCACTCTCGAGTGTTGGGATTATAGACGTGAGCCACTCTACCCGAAGGCTCTGTCTACCCACAAACCCATGCGGCACACAATCCCAAGAACGAGCTACAGGTGCCAGAATGACTGCACCAAACCAAATTACGGCCACCTGAACCAAGCATTCCAAATCCAAGAAGACATATCCAGACACAAACCTGTTGTCATTATTTTGGGTAGGTGTTGGGTGAAAGAATGGCCTCAGATCTCTCCTTCCTGAGGACTCAGTTACCCAATGCTAACCCTCATTTCCCTCTCAGGTTGGGGAAGAAGGCAAGAGAATGGCCCCTGGGGCCCAGTGATGAGCCTGACCACAGAGGCCCCGGCGCCCCTCTGACCTGTGTCAATATCTGGAGGTGACATTTGTGGGGAACATTTGCGTTTGCTGTTCCCTGGCTTGGGCTCTCCTCTGGGCATCCCCCTGCTCCACACACCCGGTCTGTGTTAACGTAATCCAGAGACGCCCTCAGTGCGTCGTTTTCTTCCTGGCCTGCCGCTCACTGCGCTTCAGGATGTCTGTCTGCGTTTTGTCTGCGTTATTTCTTTATGTCCTACGGAATATCGGACCAACAGGAGCAAAGGAGCCACCTTGTGTATTTACCACTGGACTCCAATGCTACGGTCACTCCTTGGTATATGTCTTAGTCACTGTTCTGTTGCTGTGAAGAGACACTGTCACCATGGCAACTCCTGTAAGAGAAGGCGTTTAATTGGAGGCTTGCTTACAATTTCAGAGGCTTAGTCCATTATCATCATGATGGAGAGATGGTGGCAGGCAGGGCTGGAGATGTTGCTTGCTGAGAGCTACATCCTGATCTCCAGGCAGAGTGTGAGGGAGCAAGGCAGGACCTGGTGTAAGCTTTTTGAACCTCCAAGCCCACCCCCAATAACCTACTTTCTCCAGAAAGGCCACATCTGCTCCTAATCCTTCTATTCCTACCCAACAGTTCCACTCCCTGGTGACTAAGCTTTCAAATATAGGAGCCTACAGTCGTCATTCGTATTCAGACCACCACAGTACCCAATGAGCTCTCGCTGTGTGCTAACAGCACAAGTGGGTGGGAGATGCAGAATCAGCATGCCATTGCCTTTGGGCATCTGCTGAACAGCGGGACTCTCAGAAGCTTTGGCGCTGGCAAATTCATCATGGTGCCCTTGAGTGTAGTTGGACACTTTGCCAAGAAGTATTTTTGTTCTGTGCAGTCTTCCTTGTGGTTACGTGCTGCTAGGACTTCTGGGAACAGCTTGGAAGCCCTACTTAAGAGAGTGTTGTCAGTTGGAATTGTCAGTCAGGCAAGGACAAAGGAGTAGTTGTAGCTGTTATTTACAGTCTTTTACCCTCAACTTAGGGAAAGAGAAAGAAAGGATAGAAAGAAATCTTCACTGCTTTTGCAGGCGGCCTTGATATAGAATGAGAGAAAGGTAGAAATCTTCACAGCCTCTTTTAGGCTGTCCTGAGCTTGGAGAGGACTAGCTGACAGTGAGGCAGACTAGCGTCTCAGCTCACGATCTGTAAACTCAATCTCTCCAACCTTGCTCTTTTTAGTAAGAATCAACTCACTAACAATGACAACCCAACCAACCACCAAACCCAACCAATCACCAACCAACACCCACCCTGGCTCTCAGGGCTTCAGACCTTTTATACCCTAAGCAAAAGTTCCCATAAACCTAAGTGGCACACAATCCCAAGAATAAGCTACAGGTGCCAGAACGACTGCACCTAACCAAATAATAGCCACCTGCATCAAGCATTCCAAATCCATCTCGTAAACATCTACCACACCTGGGGCGGGAACACAAACCTAATCCAAATGCCATTTTGCCTTTTTAAAGGAACCAAAATAACAAGAACTTCTTCCAAGTGTTCCTCTACAGTTAGTGGCAGAGGACGATAACGGGAAAACACGTTATGGGACAGTTAACGAGATAAAAGATTTTAGAAGTTAGTCCAGCTCTCCAGGTTTAGACAGATTAGACAGTCAGAAGGAGCTGTAAAGATTTCTTCCTTTCTCTCTTTTCCTTCCTAATGTTTTAGAGCTAAAGGGTTTAAAAAGATTACAAGTTAGGAATCTGTCTCAGTAACAGTTAGGGCAGGAGAACCAGGGGGCGGAGTTCAGTTACTAGTGAAAGAGTAACAGTTACAATTGGCTCCCAACAAACAGGGCTTCAGAGCTCAGACACAGTGTCGGAAATCAGTTACACTTGAGCCCGAAGCAGACGGGTGCTTTGCTAAAGGCTCCCTCTGCATAAGCGTGTGAGGTCAAGTTCTAGGAAGCTCAAGAATGAACAAAAGGTCAAACGGATTGCTTCGGACTTGCAATTCATTTGGAAACTTGGACCAGGTCAAAAGGTCATGGACTTGGGAAGAGTGTCAGGTCCCCAGGAGGAAGGAGCATCGGTCAGAACTAACTCCACCTACTTTCTCCAAAGGAGTCTACTCCAGTACTAAGGTACCTCTGCCCGAGGAAGGAACTAATCAGACTTTGGGGGCATTCTCAATACTGTTTCTGAACCAACAGATGCAACAGCCAGCGCTTTGTCCCCTGGGCTGAGCAGTAGCTTATGAAAAGCAGTGAATGTGTGGTTCTGCCTCAGCTCTGCCCTGGAGAGGACCTCTGACCTTGGTATTTCCTCAGCCTGGGATTTCATAACTGAACTTAGCAAACAGATGAATCCTTACACTCTGACGCACACTTGCGGAACATGGTTACAGGAGTCAAGTTCAAGGTGGAGTCACAGCAATGTACCCAATGCGATGCCACATTCCCTTTGGGCTGAAGACCTGAGTGAGGACAAGGGGATCAGAAGTACTGGTGATGGTTCACGGCTGAGCTGCCAACGCTCCCGGAAACGCCTTTCACCACCCCATCCCAGACTGCCTGTGCACACAGCCTTGGCCTCGTCAGCTCTTGATGGCAATTGTGGCCAAAGCAAAACCTCCAACTCTAGACTGCCACAACCTCACAAGTTTATTCCTTGCTCTCAGAAAAAAATGAGTCAGACTACCCCCCGCCCCCTGAGCTGAAGATACCTCCCGTGCACCAGCCGCTGTAGGTGGCAGGAACCCACACGGTGGCTATGTAGGTCTCAGCTCTGGGGGCCACGTGTCACATAAACCATCATGGGGGAGGGGTAACAACACTCTTCTCTGCAGCAAACCACAGTCACGGGGGAGGCAGCTCTGCTCTGTGGGTCCGGGCAATTCGGTGAACCTGAGAGTGACCTTGGTGCCCCCAGTAACAGCAGGAAGTTTAGACTGAACTCAATGCATTTATGGAAAAGTGCTGGGGCCATTTGCCATGGAGGCAAGCAGCGTGGCTTCAAACTGGCTCCCGGAGATAGCATGTCTGCCAGACACATCCTGGAACGCTGGCCCGCAGGTGGAGGGATGGTAGGGGAGGGGGGCGACAGACTGTACGTGAGGCTGGTGGGACACTGACCAAGTCAATTCAGTCGTCACATCACGGATCTTCCTCTTGTTTCTTTAGACGTCCTGACATCTTTCCAAAGAAATAGCTTTGATTTTTATCTGTCACAGGTATTTGATTTTTGTTTATTTTTAATTAAAGTAATTACAATTTTGAGACAGTCTCTCTGTCTCAGGCTGGTTCTCAATCCTTGATCCTCCTGTCTCAGCCTCCCAGGTTCTGTGGTTATAGGTGTATGGCTATTATTATTATTATTACTATTACTATTACTATTATTTTGGTTCTCTCAGACAGGTTCTTACTAGGTAACTCAGCTAGACTGAAACACTCTATGTAGGTCAGACTGGCCATGAATTCATGGGCATCCTTCTGTCTCAACCTCCTGAATGTGAGGTTAGATGCAAGTACTACCCTGTTCGCTGGTTTGTTTGCTTTACGAGAACTAATTTCTGGGACTGGGAAGACCAGTAAATAGATACGGTGCTTGCAAGTATGAGGACCTGAGTTCAATCCCAGAGTGCACAATTTTAAAAAATCAAGGCATGAGGTGCATGCTTGTAACCTCAGTGCTGAGGAGGCAGAGACAGGTGTATTCCTGGGGCTCACTGGCCAGCCAATCTAACCAAACCAGCGGTGAGAGATCCTAAGTCTCAAAAAAAACCAAAGTGGACAGTGCCTAAGGAACAACACCCAGGTTCTCCACACTATGATGCATGGGTACACTGTGCTCATACACACCCAACACCTCCACACCTACACACACACACACACACACACACACAGACATACACACACAGACACACACACACATACATACACATACACACATACACACACCCCAACACACTCCACACCTCACATACACACACACACACACACACACACACACACAGACACACACAGACACACACAGACACACACATACACACACAGATATACACACAGACACACACACACAGACACACACACAGACACACACACACACACACACACACACACACACACACACACATACATACACATACACACACACACACAGACATACACACACACATACACACACAGACATACACACATGCACACACATACACACACAGATATACACACAGATACATACACCTACACACACATATACACATACACACATATACACATACACATACATACATACACATACACAAATACATACATACATACACACACACACACATACACACAGACACACACATACATACACACACAGACACATACAGACATACACACACAGACATGCACACACATACACACACACACACACACACACACACATGTGCATGCAATCTGTATGTGTATATGCACCCCACCCTGACAAACACATCCACACATCCCCCACTCCCCCTCTCACACACATAAACATACACAGAGTGTCTGCTCTCTGGAACCCTCCCTCATCGATACTACAGCATTTATTCAAGTACATCATCACAAAGTATCTACAAGTGTTCCTGAGCGGGAGGTACTGAGGAGAGGAGGGATCTTTAGTTTGGGCAACAGAAACAAGGATGTCAACCTTTAGAAAGAAGTAAATCAGTAAATTTGTGCAGAAGAGCTGGTCTAGACAGGAAAGGCGAAGGCCTTGGAGATTTGACAAATAAAGAATGAAAATGGCAGAAAAAAATTGTGTTTGCCTCCTCCCCCTTCTCCTTCCCACCCCTCCTCTTCATCATCTTCTTCCTAGTCTTCTTGAGACAGGGTCTAGCTACACATCCTTGGCTGACCTTAAATGCCCTGTGTAATCCATCTGGTCTCAAACTTAGAGAGCTCTTCCTGCCTTTCCCTCCTGAGCTCAGCACAGCAGTCTATTCTGCATTCTTTAATGTTAAGAAGGAGGATGTTGACCTGGTCAGAATGTCTGGGAGGAAATTACAAGAGAAAGACTGAGGTCACAAAGGCTAAGACTAAGCTAACTAATGCAGGGTGACCATGAGCTGCTGGCCGCTGCTCAGCTTGGAATCTGAAGAGGTACAAAGCCAAGCAGGTAAGCTGTCCCATCTCGATGTGTAGACACTGCTGCTTGGAAGGAGAAATCAGGATCTTGGGACAGAGCAAAGCAGGTGTGTGTCCTGATGCTCTGGGAAGGAGGCTGGAAGAAAGCTGGTGGCATGAAGCAACTGTTCCCCTCTTCCCAGAGTGAGCAGAAAGCAGAGGATGTTTGTCTACTAACCCGTGATTCTCTTAAAACCAGGGCTCATACATTGTATGTTCTTAGTGCCTTGCTCACGATCGCAATAGTAAATAAAACTATACATTTGACAGCATGCTTTAGAGACTGGTACCGAAGACCAGCTCCTGCAATGGGGACCAGGGCATGGAAAGGAGGGATGAGGTTGGCAAGGAAAACAGGAATAAGTCTTCTGGATGGGTCAAAGCAAACTCTTTCTCTATTTTAGCTTTTTATTTTCCTCTCTCTCTCATTATCCAAATTTTTCCTCTCTATACAATTCAAGCTTTTCCTCTCTGTACAATTTCTCTTTTTAAAACTTATTCTCTACTTTATTTTTCCACAAAATCACACACACACACACACACACACACACACACACACACACACACAGAGACACACACGCACACATCATCTTGTGGATGAAGCAAAGCTTCAACACATATACATCTTACATACACACACATCTTGTAAGCTTTAACACACACACGCCTTACCCATACCCATTTTGTAAGCTTCCTCTTATAAGCTTTTTATTCTTTATGGAAGAAGCAAAGCTCCAACATACACACACCTCACTCATACGTCTTATAAACATCCCTCTGTAAGCTTCTTCTCCCTTATAGAAGAAGCAAAGCTCCAACACAAATAGATCTTACCCATACATCTTACAAGCTTCCTTCCTCCCTTCTCCTCTCCTGTTCTCTCTTCTCCTATTCCTACCACTGTCTGTTTCTCCATATATCATATATACGGGAAATACACACACACACACACACACACACACACACACACACACACATCCTCTCATGGGGAAAGATTGCTTTACAATCACTTCTTAATCATAAACTTAAACGTCACATAATGATTACAGATTTTACATTTCAGTAATTACAAGTTCCATATTTTTTTAAAAAAAAAACAAGTTATCTTAAAACCCACACCTGAATATCTAATTCCCCATATATTTTCTCCCCACAATACATCTATATCTTAGAAGCAATAGCTTTTCTATAATAGATTAACAGAGTTTAAGCAAGTCAAATAAAATCACAGCCAGCTTCTATTGTAGCTGGCAGGTAGCAGTCTTGCGGTTGCTAGGGAACAAGTACACTCCACAGTATCCAAACTTAACACACTTGTTATTTAGTGAACACATTGAAACAAGTTTATTATAACTAGAAAACTTTAATTCAGGGATCTTTTTTGCTTTTCTTAGATAAAAGGAGAATCAGCCACAAAATTCTACACTGTCAAGGTACACCCCAAACTCATCAGTTAACTTTTGATTATAGAAACCAGGAAAGAATCAATTTTATTTGCTGTCAAGTAAGTTCAAGCCTAACAATGGGCACTGAAACTCATTTGTCATTTCTTGACATGGGTCTGTCATATCGTGGGTCCTAGCAACTAAGCTTTCTTTGTTCTAGCTTTCTAACCCTGACTACACAAGTCCCTAGCAAAAATATGTTTTCTTACTTTTATGTTATTCCTAGATTACTAATGTTTCCTATGTTACTGATTCCAAGGCAGCTGGCAAAGCATTCTGTTTTAATCCTGTAATTATATATGAAAAACACCTACTGTTCCTAACCAAGCATGTTTTTTAAAATTATTCTTTCTGGAGTTTGCATTGAATCACTAGTTGAGCCGAGTGGCACTGCCTTGCCCAAGTGGCATTGCTCAAGGGAAAATCATCACCATTGTTATGTGTGCCAGTGACGCTGCCCAGTGAGGGGTTAGAGACCCCATAGAGCTTCCATACCACAAGAGAGACAGGGAGACCATGGTAGCAACAAGCACCATAAGGCCCAGCAATGGCAAAGGACATTCAGGAGACAATCCCCCAGAAGGCCAAGGTAAAAACCTACTACTGTTGCCTTGCTAAAAAGTAGGCTGTACCCCTGAAGCTCCAACGCCGACTGCTGATCCCCTGCATTGCTCCCAGCAGACTGGGAAAAGTAGCGACTTATTTTTGTGTCCAGCAAAAGTCTGGTGAGGCACATACTCCACACAATCAAGGTTCAGGCTTCTGTTGCCCTCCCTTTCTGTGGACTCTCAGGGGTTCACTTCCTTGGCACATCTGATATGGTCATCACTGCAAGAGTTAGGGGGAGATAGAAAGGTGATTAAGAACATGCCCCAGCAGTGGTGCTGAATCACACTCCCCCACACACCTCTGTCCACATAAACAAACAGAGCCACAGAAACACACATAGTTGCTATGGGAAAAAGAGGAAACCAAGAAGACGAAGTCCAGACCTTCTCTTACCTCTTGCCAAGCTCTGTCCTGCAGTGAGAGGCAAGAAAGCAAGCAGAGAGCGGGAACAACCTTCAGTACTGGAAGGGGAAGTTTGTAGGCACATCAAGCGCTGCCCCCTGCAACTCCACACTACACACATGGCGTGTGCCTTGCAGGGCGTCTCTGGGCCTGTGGCACTTCCCTTGTGTCTCCTCAGAGTCTTCTGTTGTGGTCAGGGGCCTCTCCAAGGAGCAGGGTGGAGGTAAGTCTCCAGGGAGTGGAAGCAGGTGCTGGGAGCAAATGCCTGCTCTGGGCTGGGTGACAGCCTGAATAGAGGCTAGGAAGGAAGGGAGGGAGGGAGGGAAAGGAAGAGGGAGGGAGAGAGGGAAGGAGGAGGGAGGGAGGGAAGGAGGAGGGAGGGAGGGAAGGAGGAGGGAGGGAAGGAGGAGGGAGGGAAGGAGGACGGAGGGAAGGAGGACAGAGGGAAGGAGGACGGAGGGAAAGAGGACGGAGGGAAAGAGGACGGAGGGAAGAAGGAGGGAGGGAAGAAGGAGGGAGGGAAGAAGGAGGGAGGGAAGAAGGAGGGGACGAAGGGAGGAAGGAAAGGGAAAATCAACACTCATCTTTTCCTGCTTCTGCTTGTGATGCGGCATGACCAGCCCCCCTCATACCCCACCGCCATGCCTTTTCCACCAAGCTGGGCTAAATCCCTCACAACCATGAGCTAAACCTGTCCTTCCTTAAGTGGATCTTGTCTCATTATTTCATCTGTAATGAGAAAACAACTAATATAAGGCCTTTGAAAAAAGGACGGAAAGAAGAAAAAGAAGAGAGAGAGAGTAGACATAATGACAGACAGATGGACGGGTGACAGCGTCCTGGTAAATTCTTGCCAACTTGATGCAAACTGGAGACTCCCGGAAGAAAGAGCCTCTGCTGAGCAATCGCCTCATCAGACTGGCCCAGTGGGCACGTCTGTGGGGAGATTTGCTTGATGGCTAGTTGATACGGAAGGGCTCAGTCCACTGTGTGTGGTGCCACCCCTCCCCCCTGGGCACGTGGTCCTGGGTTGTATGAGAAAGCAGGCCGAGCAAGGAGCAAGCCGCGGAGAGCAAGGCAGTAAGCAGCACCCTCCAGGGTCTCTGCTTCAGTTCCTTCAGCTTCCTGGCTGAGTTCCTGCATACTTCCTTCAAAGATGGGCTGCGACACGGAAGTGTCAGCCCAACGAAACCTTTCCTCCCAGCAGGTTGATTTTGATCAGTTTTTTTAATCACAGTACACACACACTCACACACACACACACACACACACACACACACACACACACACAGTGGGGGGTGGCGAGAGAGTAGAACAGATAAATGGATGGATGGACAGACAGACAGACAGACCAGCTCTTCTCACCCGCTGATCGAAACACAGGGTGGGCTTTTCCTGTTTACGAATGACCTAGACCCTTACTTCATGGTCCAGCTTCTGCCCGACTCTTGGTCCCCTTCCCTTACCATCTTCTATATTGGTAGCTTTATTTAGCTTCAAAACTGTAAGCATCAGCTTCTCATTCCGTGGTCTTTAAGTAGATTATTCTGCGGCCGCTCTACAGCATTCCCCCCCCCCCCCCCGTGTGGGTCCCAAATGAGAAGCCACGTCCCCAGAGAGGACTTCTGTGATCTCCTATATTCCTCTTCCCCTGCTTTGGTTCCTTATAGTAGTTTGCAAGTATTTTATGCCCCTGTGACAGAACGTAAACTCCATGAAGCAACCACTCTACCTTTTTGTTCATACGAGGGCGTGGCACTTAGGAGACTCTTAATAAATATTTGTTGAATAATAAACGAATGACTTTGAGAGACTTCACATAATTCTGATTGGGAATCTATTCAGTATGCCCCTTTCATTACTAATTGGTGTAGCCGTTTTGGATGTATGACAGAGAGCATTTCTTCCCATCAAAAACTATGCCAGGGGCTGGAGAGATGGCTGAGTGGTTAAGTGGTTGTTCTTCCGGAAGACCCGGGTTCAATGCCCAGCACCCACACAGCAGCTCACAGCTATCCTTAACTCCAGTTCCAGGGAATCTGATGCCCCCCTCTTGCCTCTGTGGGGCACTAGGTACGTGCATGGTGCACAGACTTGTATGCTGACAAAAGACCCATGCACATAACATAAATAAAGAAAAAGAACAGGCACTGCTCCCCTGCTCTTGCAGAGGACCTGAGTTCGGTTCCCAGCACCCACCCCGGGTGACTCACAGCCACCCGACCTCCAGCTCTAGGGAATCTATTTCCTTTTCTGGATTTCATGGATACCTGCACTCACATGCACATACCCGAATACAGATTCACATAATTTAAAATGACGATAATACATTTTTTAAAAGCCAGGAACTGGAGAGATGGCTCAGCAATTAAGGGCACCTGCTGCTCTTCGACAGGACCAGGTTTGATTCCCAGCATCCATGTGGCAGCTCACAGCCATCTGTAACCCTAGTGCCAGGGGATCCTATGGCTTCATCTGGTCTCTGTTGGCACCAGGCTCACATGTAGTGCACGGACAAACATGCGGGCAAAACACCCATACATATAAAATAAAAAAAAAATTTAATTACAAAAGTAAACTCATCCCAGGGTCACCTGGCAGCCCTGCACGCACTCTCAGGAGCCCAGTGATGCTCTGGGCTCCAGTCGGCTCCAGAATCTTGGCTTCCTGGCTTCCTTCCCTTCCCCCTACAGTTGGTACCAACTGTTCATTCGGCGTCTTTCTGAGCTCTGACCCACTTTATCTTAAGGCTTGAAATTGGAAAAGTTGAAGGGTTTAACGAAACGCAGAGGGAGATTTTTTTTAAAGGATAAGTCCATGGGATGACTCCGTGAGTAAACAAAAGCCTAGCGCCCTGAGTTCCATCCCTGGAGCCCAAGTAAAGGTTGAAGGAGAAGACCGATCCAATAAAATTGTTCTCTGTCCTCCCACTTGTGTCTGTCACGGAGGTGTGTGTGCACACCATTACACACACACGCACGCACTTAAATGTTTTTATTTTATTTTTATTTTTGGGGGACAAGACTCCAAGGAGCGTCAGATAGGACGCGGACTATCTTTGCTGAGTCTCCTTGAAGACGAAGGAGACTGCGAGACGGGAGGCACGGCCCCATGGCTGCCACCAAGTCTTGTCCTTTTCAGCGTCTCGGGTTGAGTGGGACTGTGCTCTTGGAGACCTGGAACCACAGGGCTCAGGTAGGACTCAGAGAAAGTCTGTTCTAGATTTCAACAAGGACAAACAAAACAGGGAAGACAAAACACAACTGTGGGAAAATTCCCCAAGATCTAGAAGAACGAGGGGGGCGAGACTGTTTTAGGTCCTTACCAAGATCCTACAAGTGCGGACAGTGCTGAAGCAGATTTTTGCACAGTGTGGTGTCCGTGCTGGATTCGATATGTTGGAGCTTTGGACAGTGTCCTCATAGAATGGGAAATGAGAGAAAGCAGAGCAGTCACAGCGCAGACGTTTAGTGGGCAGAACCAAGCTTGCGCAGGCTGCGGGATGGAAGAAGCGTGCTGGGCTTGGGCTCACGGACTTCAGCTGCCATTATCTATGGAGCATAGGACAGGTGGCTTCTAGTTGCCCCTGGTGGTTGCCCCTGGTGTGGGAGGTAAAGGAGGTGGACTAGTGAGTGAACAGGGTGTGGTTTCGTCACGATCTGTTTGTGGGAGATCAGGGGTGTTCAGGGGACACGGGAGTGTGTCGGCCTCACGTCTCTGCTCAGGGACATTCATCCCAGAAGACGTGAAGGAAGATCTATCTTCAGATCATGTGCAGATGACAGAGAGTTGTTCTGGGAGTCTCCACCACGAGAGCAGGTTTCCAAGGGCTCCAGTCACAATCACAGCCCGGGAGGAAGACAAAAGGCAGCGCCCACGGGCCCTCTAAAAATAGGAAGGGCTACGTCATGGTAAAACTTTGCCGATGAGGCGACACATTGAGTCATAAGAAAAGGAGAAGCTGTGTGGTGAATGAGTCCGCTTAAAATAGAAAGGGTGGGAAAACTAACTCACGAGGAGTGTTTGCGGAAGGGACTGCAAATATCATACACACAGAACATGCTGAGGGGACAAAATTCACCCTGGAAAGAAGATGGCGGGAGAGGCTCGGATGGAAAACCCTGCCCTCTTTAAATTGTTATGTTATTATTTAAAAATTCTTTTACGGCTTCACGTGTTATAATGAATTTTAGTTACTTTTGCCACTATTACCCTCTCTTGTCTTCCTTCCTTCCTTCCTTTCTTCTTTCTTTCTTTTCTTTCCTTCCTCCCTCTTTCTTTCTTTCTTTTTCTTTTTTTTTTTTTTTGAGACAGGGTTTTTCCTGTGTAGCCCTGGTTATCCTGAAACTCACTCTGTAGACCAGGCTGGCCTCTAACTCACAGAGATCCACCTGCCTCTGCAAGTGCTTGGAATTAAAGGTGTGTGCCACCACCTCTGGGACTACTTCTTTCTAATGAGCCTCCATCCGCTTATCTGTTACGTGTGTGTGTGTGTGTGTGTGTGTGTGTGTGTGTGTGTGTGTGTGTGTGTGTGTGTGTGTGTGTGTGTGTGTGTGTGTGTGTGTGTAAGGTGTGCAGAACTCAGTAGGGCTGAGGCTGTGGAGCTGAGAACAACTATTTTCCACCTGAACATCTGCCTTGGACCTGTTGACTTCCTCTGTGGAGTTTAACTGTCTTTCTTATTTTGGAGCTTATATTTGGACGGTGTCTAGTACTCAGACATCGAATAGATGCTTCTGAATGAACAGGGAGACAACTGAATGACCTGGAGTGGACTCCGCCTTACAGGGTACAACCGGGAGATGTAGACTAGTGTTTCCGAGGGACAGAGCCTCCACCCAGCTTAGCTCCCTGCTCGGTCTCCCTGGGCAGAGAATCCAGACTTCATGGACCAAGACTCAGCTTCACCCTGGGGACACACACCAGTGGCAGCGTGTTTCATCTGTAAGCTACAGACATCCAGGGAGACAGTGCTGAACCCTCATGCCACTTGGTTAGGCCTCAAACTCCTGGCTGGTGGCCCACAGACGTGCGATGACATATGACCTCTGGGGACTGGGGCTCTAGGAAGAAGCATGACTTTTTCTTGTTCTTCTACTTCACTGGGGGCCATCAGAGGAAGAAAGGCCCAGGCAGGCACTTTAGGGTGTACAGGGAGAGGGAGAGCCTGAGTGGACCCCAGAACCCCAGCCATCCTTGCCACATCAGTGGAACGAGAGGATTGCTATCTGAAGCTGAGCCCACTGTAGCTCAGACTCATGGCCACTGTTAGCCACAGTCTTCCCCTCATAGAAATATTCTTTCCAGGCTGGGGCGATGGCTCAGCTGGTAAAGCGCTTGCTTGCTTTGCAAGTGTAAGGGCGTGAGTTTAATCCCAGAACCTATGTCAGAAAATAAGGGGACAGTTGTATGTGCTTGTAATCCCAGCAATGGCAAGATGGGAGGTGGAGGCGGTGGGTCCCTGGAGCTCCCTGGCCAGCTAGCTGGTCTACTTGGCAAAGATCCAGGTCAGGGGAAACCCTGTCTCATACAATAGTGGAATGGTACCTGGAGTTGTCCTTACAGACACACACGTACCCACAATGTGTGAACACACAACACACACAGGCACACACACACACACACACACACACATACACACAGACACACATACACACATGGGGAAGTAGCGGGGTGGAGGAAAGAGAGGAGAGAGTGAGGGGGAGATTGTTTTTGCTGGGAGGTATTTTTCTCTGTACAGGACATCAATAGGCATCAGAACTATGGACCTTCCAAAGGTCAACTCCACCCTTCCCCAGATCATCTCTGAGACAAGGTCACCCAGAGGACGGCAGTGAGCATGCTCAGGAGCAGAGGCAACTCCAGGAAGACCAGGAGCAAGAAGTATGTGCTGCTCAGCAGGGACCTGCAGGAAACAAAGAGATAGGAAGTGAGCCTAACCCTGACTTTCTCAGCTTTCCTTGTGTCCATATCAACAGCCAGATAAGGACCAGCCTGGGATGCTACCAGGACGCCTCCGTGGAAGTGCACAGCAGGACATGCTGTCTGCCTGCGGGCTACACGCCTGTCTGGGTAAGCTTTGCCTGGCGTCCCTCCTTTCCTCTTTGAAGGCTGTCTTCTCTGTTTGGCTGGTCTCCTTCAGTTCCCCACATCTAATCTTCTTTCCAGGTAGGCTGAAGGCTTTTGACCTTGGTGTCCCTGTCACTCTTCACCCCATGCCCCGCCCACACACCCGATGTCCCGCCCACACACCCGGAAGCCCAAATTCATCACTGCCTGTGTGGGACTTGATACACATCTTAGAGGGCTCCGGGCACAGTCCATTTGGAAATGGTTGACAGCTGCTTCAGCTCTGCCACACGGATTGACACTGGTGTTGTAGTCCTTGATGTTCCTTTATTATACCTTGTGGGACCATGAGACCCTGCAACCAATGTCCCGAAATGTTTCTAAGGACTGATCTCTCTCCATGCTCTCCTGGACGCTACACATTTTTGGAGCCTTGTTCCCTCTGACCCTTAAGGACCAGCACTCCATCCACTTGCAAATAAACTAACAAAGAACACTCCCAAAGCTCTAGGAAAGATAGACAATTTTAAAGACAATCCTGGAGATAGCCCCTAAGGAGGATCACTCTGAGACATGTTTGCCTAACTCAAGATTTAGTGTGCAGTGGAGGGGGAGGGGCACTGGACTAGACCCGAAGGACAATTCTCTGGAGAGCTAGTGAAGTAACCTCTGCCTTAGCTGGGGGTGGGGGTGGGTGGAGGCTGTGGCTTAGCTGGGTCCTTGACCTGGAGACTTGACCCCAACAGGCTGTGATGGAATTAGGTGAAGGTAGCTATATAATATCTGTATACCTTACAGCGGCTATCGGGTGCTGGGAGATTCTCTGGACACCTTCATGGGTGACAAGCCTCTCACTGGCATCCACAGCTCTCAGGTCCTCATTTTCCTCTTCTGCACTTTGTAGACCCTGCCCGCACGGGCTCCTGGGAGAAGTGGATTAGAACTGAGATTTACTTATGGGCTGGAGCCAGGAGCCAATGGGAGAGGGGAGACCCAACCGTGGCCCTCTGTCCTGCCTTCTTGGGAGACATCAAAGGCCACCCTCAATCTCTTCTGCCACTCATATAAGGGTGCCACTTTCCTGTGGCTGAGGCTTAGACGCTTTGGTGTACTAGGGTTGGGGAGTCCATCTCAGGCTTTGGCATGAGACTATGTCAGAGGGGACACGCGTGAGTGGGGCCAGCCTGAGTATTCCTACGAGATAGTTCCTGAGTTCAGTAAATAAGATTACAAGATGCTCAGGTCAAGTTGGTATTCAGATAAATGACTTTTTAAAAAGCTATAAATACAACCCATGTAGTGCTTGGGGTATACTTAGGCTGGAAATGGTTGGTTTTCCTAAATCCCAGGATTCCTGGGCATCTTGTGTTTTATCTAGAGCCCCTCCCCAGGGGAGAGGCCAACGAGCCAGCCCAGTGGGACAGAGCTCCTGGGGTCCAGCTCTGCTTACCAGGTGAAAGGGCTGGTTTGAGTCACTTGCTGCTTGCCAGTGTTCGCCATGGTTGTTGGCATGGACGTCAGATCTGTGGCTATGGTTTTCGTTATTAAAGTTGACTCTTCTTGGGTCTCTGTTGTAGTTGAATGTACTGGTGCTAAAGATACAAACACAGTGAACAGTCCAGCTCTGGGTATGGCTAAAGTTTTTTTTTTTTTCTTCTCTTGTATAATACATTCTAAGCCCCTCCTCTCCTCTCTCCTCTCTCCCTCCTCTCCTTCGTCCACTCCTCCTAGATCTACCTCCCACCGCCCAGCCTAAAGTTTTTTCCACTAGGGATTAAGGATCTTGCTCTGCAGTCACCATCCAAAACATTATGCTAATTCTTCTCTAAGGAAGGATAACGTGCAGAGCTCCCCCTTCAACCCTCGCTTCCTTCATGGCTTACTCATTACTGCCTGGTGTGCAATAGACAGAAGAAAAAAAAAAGCTTTAGCTTTGCATATTTTGTCTATTTTATTTAAAAAAATAAATTTATTTATACGTATATATATGGGTATTTGCCCGCCTGTATCTACGTGCCCCACGTGTGTGCAGTGCCCATGGAGGCCAGAAGAGGGCAGCAGATTTCCTGGAACTGGAGTTACAGATAATTGTGAGCCACCACATGGGTACTGGGAACCAAACCTGGTCCTCTGGAAGAGTAGCCAGTGCTCGCAACCACTGAGCCGTCTCTTCAGCCCCGATTTTGCCTATCTTCTTTATTGTAGTTGCTTAAAGCAAGACGTAAGTCTGATTCTTATTACTCTATCATGTCCAGAAGTAGGGATTCTTTGTTTACTTTGTGTTAAAGGGGGAGGGCGCCTCAGGATGGGAATCTAGCTCAGCGATGGAGTGCTCGGCTGGCACGCATGAGTTCAATTCCCAGCTCTGTGCGAGTGAGAACATACAAGACACACACGTGGAGGCTGGGAGGGAAAGCGTTGCAACGCCACCTTCTCAGTGGCCATCGGGATCAAGAAGAGCAAACTGCGTTTATCTTTTCCAGTAAGGCTTTTACGGTGATGAGTTCCTCCCGCCACACCCAGGATCTTCCGGAATTTTCCCTTACCTGGGTCGATGCTCACACCAACTTCAAAACTGCGATCAGGCCCAGTTCTCTCAATCGCACACCAGTAAGTGTCCGCATCGCTCATCCTCAGCTCCTCCATGGTCACCGTGACAATGAAGCATGTCTGGTCGTCCCTGATGGACACACGGTTCTTCTTCACCAACCTCTCCGTTGTATCGGTTAGAACAAGAATCTCACATGATTTCCAAACAGGCCCTCAGCACCAGTACTTTTTGTATCTCTTCCAATAGGGGTCATAACGGCACTGCACTGTCAAGGAGCCCTGCTCCTGGCCTCTCACCATCACTGGACCTGTGGTTGCATCCCAAGCAGTACAGCAGCCTGGAAAACACAAACCCATGGACCACTGATTCCCCACTCCAAGGGCGGGGCACAGTGATGAACTGAATAGCAATCAGCAAACCATTTCACCCTTGGTGAGACAGTCATCATTCTTCTATTGGTCAAAGCCTCAAAGCAAAATGGCTGAAGAGCCCATTTACAGCTCTCAGAAGACAAAATGGTGACATTAAACAATCATGGCTTCCTGTCACCCCTCTTCATCCCCCAATGACCAATAAAAGCATATTTCAAAGAATCCTTTTGCAGCCATCTTCACATTGCCCTGAAGAGGAGGAAGTGTCAGAAGACCGCTGTAAAAGTTTATTTTTAGTTATGTATAAAATAATTGTTTTGTGCACTGTTGAGTGAGGGGTTACCTAGGTCTTGGTGTTTTTTATTGTCTGCAGGTGTTGGATTTATGTGGGGGGAGGGGGGATGGTTGATTGCTAATGATCTGCGTGTGCTATCAGTAGAATACCTTAGGAGTTCTGGATCAATAAAAACACCTGAGCTCAGAAGCTCAGGATTCCACTGTCCAGTATACTGCTGGCCTGGATGTTGGTTCCCTCTGTAGAGGTCTTGCAAGATTTCCACCAATGAATATGCCTCCATATCTTCTTGGCTGAGCCACCCAGCAGCATAACAACTACAGAAGACTATATCCACAGAACATGATTCTACCTTCATTTCAGCACCCATGATCCTCAAGTGGTCCCTTTGAAGAAGCCACATCCTACAGAGAGCACTTCTGGTAGCTCTAGTATATGTAGGGGTTCTGTAGTGAACCACCCTGGTGGTTGCCTTGGAAGCTGACCAAAATGACACCAACTGATTGATCTCATCTCTGTGCTACAAAGCCCAAAGCACACAGACCTCGTAGTATCCGTCAGATCCTTGTGATCTGAGTCCCAAAGTTCTTAGTCGGGGCTGAGGGTGCATCTCAGTTGGTGGGGTGCATGTATAGCATGCGCAAAACAAACAATAACAAATACCCCCTTTAAAAAATAATCAAAGAGACTCTTCAGGGTACTGGCTTCAACAAACAGACAAATGATTTTAAAGTATGTCCCTGAGGGCACAGGTAAGAAAGCAAAAATGGGAGGATGTAATTATTCCAAACTAAAAGGGACTCAACCCACAGAGTGAAGAGGCTGCAGTGTGGGAATCGTCAGGCTGTGCATCTGACAGGCAGTCCGTTTCCGGGCTCGATGAGCAAGAATTCAACTCGGAAAGTTCAGCAGCAATGACAATTCAATTACAAATGAACCAAGGAGGGGCTGTGGGGATGGCTTAGCCAGTGAAACAGCGGCTATGTGAGCCTGAGCGTGGAGAACCTGGGTTTGTATCCCCAGCAAACGTGCAAAAAAAGTCAGGAGTGACGGTGCGTCCCTGAAAGCCAGCACTGAAGCTGGGCCGTAGAGACACGAGATCCTGGAAGCTCACTGGCCATCCAAACCCAGCTTCAGTTTCAGTGAGAAGCCCTGTCTCAAAAAATAAAAGTGAGGGTTGGGCATGGTAGCGCACGCCTTTAATCCCAGCATTCAGAGTGCAGAGGCAGAGGCAGGCAGATCTCCGTGAGTGCAAGGCCAGCCTGGTTTACGTAGAGAGTTGTGGTCCAGCCAGAGCGACATAGTGAGATCCTGTGTCAAAAACAAAGCAAAATAAGAAATAACGATGAGGGCAATCACAGAATGACCCTGGCATCTGGACCCCAGGCTTCCACAAGCACGCATGCCCACGCATCTGCATACACACGTGCTCACATCCACACACGTACGAGCAGATGAACTGAGCAGACAGTTCTCGGAGGAGATACAAATGGTCAGTCAAACACACGGACAAAGGCTCAGTTTCACTAATTAATTGTCAGGGAGATGCAAAGCAGAATCGCAAAGAGCCATCACCCTACTCCGACCGGGATGGCCATTACCAAAAAGACAAAACATAGCAACCACTAATGTGCATGTGGGACAGGGGTAGGCACACACGCTGTAGGTGGCAATGCAGGTCAGACATCAGACAGTGGGGCAGGTCCTCAAAACACCAACATAGAACCACCACATCATTCGACAACCCCACTCAGGGGATGTAGCCTGTGCTAGTTAGCATCTTGTCAACTTGACACCATCTGGAGCATGCAGCAAGAAGGAACATCAGTGAAGACAATGCCTCCATTGGGTTGGACAGTAGGCAAGTCTTGATGTCGGAAGGTCCAGTCTACTGTGGGCTGTGCCATCCCTGGGCTCTACAAGAAAGCAGGCTGAGCAAGCCATGGGGAGTAAGCCAGTAACCAGCATGCCTCCGTGGTCTCTCTTTTGGTTCCTGCCTCCAGATTTCTGCCCTGCTTGAGCTCCTGTCCTGGCTTCCCTCAGTGATGGACTCTGATCAATACATGTAAGCCAAATAAAACCTTTCCTCACAAGCTGGTTTTGGACGTGGTCTGTATCACAGCAATAGGAAGCAAACACACAGTCCAGAGAAACGAAGTATGTTGAAGAGACATCTTCTGTGTTTACTGCAGCAATATCCACAAGAGCCCTGGAGCAGAATCAGCCTCGCTGTGGATGAATGGACAATAAAGGGTGGTACATAAATGCAATGGAGTATCATTGTAAAGGGATTGAATTCCATCATTTGCAGGCCACGGATGGAATTGGGGGAAATGAAATAGGTCAGATACGGAACGATGCCAGCACACATTTTTACGTTTGTGGAAGCTAAAAAGTTATCCTCTGAGGCTGGGGAGATGGGGAGATGGACCCACAGTCGGTAAAGTTCTTGCTGAGTTTGGATCCCCAGGACACATGGGAAAAGCCAAGTGAGGTGGGGCTGGGGAGTCGGAGACAGGAGGGTTTCCGGAGATGGCTGGCCGGCTAGACTTGCTGAATCGGTGAGCTCCAGGCCAGTGGGAGGAATGATAGAGAACACCCAGTGTCAGTCTCTGGCTTCCATATGTATGTGTGCACCCACACACATGCACCTGAGCACACCTTCACACACGTGTGAGCATTTACATACACAGACACCACACAGACGCATTTAAAAAAAACTTAACCTCAAAGAAGTAATGAACAGAATGGTGGCTATCAGCTGGGGAAGGGCGTAAGGGAAGAGAGGGCAGAGGGAGAGCAGAACGTGGGAGTGTCGTTTGAGGAGAATGATGGCTTCCAGTGTTGTACAACACATCTGGGAAATAGGGTGAGCAACTGTACTTGGATATTTTGAAATATAGAGGAGATTTCAACTGCTTCCAGTACAAAGAAATGGCAAATGCGTGTGATTGAAGGCCAGCTACCCAGATCTGATCATTGTATCCGGTACATACACACGCAAATGCACATTGTACACTATATAAAGCTCTATTTTCTTTTTGAGACAGGGTCTCACTCTATAGACCAGGCTGGCTTTGAACTCACAGAGGTCCACCTGCCTTCCCTTCTGGCGTTAAAGGCATGCACCACCACGCCCGCCCCCCTATGAGTATGTTTAATTACTGTGTTGATTAAAAACCAAAATGTAACTGGAAGTGGAGGTTCATGCTAGGAAAGCCTACACTCAAGAGGTGGAGGCGGGAGGTTCACAAGTTCAGGGTCATCTTAGGCCGCGTGTGATGTACCAAATATAAAACAAAAATGTGTTTTTGAAAGGATGAGTTCATTCGTTCATTCATCTGTTCGTGTAGAGCAGACAGGGAAACACACTCTGGAAGAGTTCTTAAATTTATGAGCCCTAACCCAGGGCAGTCTGTCTGTTGTAGCTGTACGCAAGCTGTGGTAGCTCAGATGGAAGACACAGAGGCATTTTCATAGGCGTAAACTCTGCCGGACCTCAGCAGAGGGAATCACCATCCTGGGCCACACCATACTCAACAGTGGAACCCCAAGCGTCTGAGCTCAGGTGTTCCATTGATTCAGAACTCCTCAGGTGCTGATCCTGAGCCATCAAACATCCCCGACAGAAATCCAACACCTGCAGACAATACAAAATGCCAAGGCCTATGCATCCCTTTTTCCAACCATGCACAAAAGCAATTATTTTAAACACAACTAAAAATAAACTTCCACAACAGTCGGTAACCCACCCTATTGCTGACGGTGAGGTGTCAGCCCTAGCTACCCGGGAGGAGGAGGAGCAGAGCAGGGAACAGCCACATGACCTCCTCTCCTGTCCTTGGTGGTAACAGATGCCAGCACCCTGCAAGAACCTGAAGACCAGCTCTGGAATAAATGCTCAAGCATGCTCTAATATATCTGTCTCTGTGTGCGTGTGTTCACTTCCTTGGTAACATCTCAAATTTGCATTTTTTGAAGAAAGAGGATGTCAGTTTTTGAGAAGACCAAGTCATAGCATGTGTGGTACAGCTGGGTGAAAACCTTTGTGAGTGAGTGTGTGTGTGTGTGTGTGTGTGTGTGTGTGTGTATGTGTGTGCAAGAAAAGGATCAAGGGCTGATGAGGCTTGCACAGGAGAAAGCCTGCACACTGCACAGAGAGTAGATGACGGGCAGGTGAAGAAGAGAACAAGGAACCCGGGGTTAAGGATCTGTTACCAGGAGAAAGGACACAGCCAACAACATGGGGTAGGGGAAGGAGAGCTATCCTGCTCTGCCTTGGGGAAAGAAACCAGCTTCCCCGAAGAAGCAACCTGTGTCCCAAACTCCTTCCCAGTGACCCCCAAAGTGCATCTTCAAACTCACCTGCCCGGGCTGTCCCTTCCCAGAGCCTGCCCCACTGCCCCATTGCCCCACTCAGGGACCCCTGTAGTGCAGGAGAAAGGGGAAGTGGCTTTGGGCTTTCTTGCTCAATGTGTTTTCCCTTTTTGCAGTTGTCCTGGCTGCTGGCCAACAGGTTGTGTTAAATCACAATGACCTTCAGAGCAACTTTCCCAGCCTCCCTTCACTTCAGAAGGTCTTATCTTTATCATTTTTCCCTCTGCCCCATCCCTCCTCCTTGAATTCACCTCTCTCCCCCTCCGTGCGTGTGTGTGTGTGTGTGTGTGTGTGTGTGTATGTGCATGCACACGCGTGGAGGCCAAAGGTCAGTCTTGAATGTCATTCCTCAAGAACCATCCACCTTGGGTTTCCTCCTCTCAGGAGGTCGGATCCCTCTCCCCATCTCTCAGTGGGGAATGTGTCCAATTATGAGTCTCCATGAGCACAAGCACTTGGGGTTCATCAGAACCCGGCCTTTGTCTTGCTCACTGTGGTCTTGGGACTGGTGGTTCCTCTGAGTCCAATCCAGACCCAGGACTTCAGCAAGACCAGAGAAGCAGCATAGGAGGGTTGGCAGTAGAGATGGGGGTGCAGCGGAGAGCAGATCTCTCTTGAAAAGCACAGCGGCCTGAAGGCGACTTTCAGAACACACAATGTGGCCTTCCTAACTGTCAAATTTATGTCCAGGCTTCCATGGACTGGTCTCAAGATCAGTCACAGAGAGAACGGTGCAGCCTGTAGCGAGAGGGCCTGAGATAAGGGAGAGGATGAGGTATAGCATGGCAGGACCAGACATTCACACACTGATAGAGACTGCCGGGGACATAAGTCGCCAAATATGCCCAATGGCCTATTAGACTGAGGGGCAAGTATACGAGATATAGGAACTAGAAAAATAATTATCTACTTCTGTTAGGTCCATGAGATAGCTCAAGTAGATGCTGAGAGAAACATGTGGTCGATTTAAAGTTTACACAGTTTATTTCCCACCGCATACCCACTGACATGCCACAGCTGTCCAATTAAAGAACATGGCAGCCCTAAAAGCTTGCCACAAGGGACATTTAAACCAAACAGGCAGTGTCTAGGGAATCTCTCTGATTGCTCAGGATCTGAATTGGCTCATTATATCTCATGAGGAAGCAAGGGTTTCTGGGAAAGTGAGTACTTGACAGTAAGCAGAGAGGCTAGATCAGTGCCACCCACCACTAGAGAGTGACACTAGAGGGGAGGCGCTGGTCCTCTTACCTCTATCTAGGTGTCAGGTCACGGAGAGATCTTCCATCCAGAAGAACAAAGCAAGCTCGGAGACAAGAGGGGGCTCAAGAGGGAACTTCCTCTGTTGAATAAATGCTAGATCTGAACTTGAAAGATGGGTGGGGGTCTCAAAGGGAGATGCAGACAGGTCAGCAGAGTCAGAAGAGAAAGACAGAATGTAGCATATCTCTCAGCTCACCCAGACGTGAATGAATTGCAAGGGATTGTGGGAGAGGAGAGCAACCAAAGGCAGAATGGCTGCAGCAGGGAAGGAGAGCAAAGTAGCCCAGGCTAAACCCCTGGAGTAGTGAGCTGACTTGTTGAAGATTCAGCCTGGGGTAGCACTGCTGTGAACCTCAGAGGAAGGGACCCTGGCCATAATAGCTACACAGTGACCACAGGTGTTGGCTCAGAGAAAGAGGAAGAGTTTGGGTTTGAGGCAAGGTCCCATGTAGCTCTTGAACTTCTGATTCTCTTACCTCCATCACCAAAGTTCTGGGGTTACAGGTTTTATGCCCAGTTTTATGAAGGGCTGAAGACTGAACCTAAGGTTTCATGCATGCTAGGTAAGCACTCTACCCACTGAGCTGGATCCCCAATCCATTATTTTGTTTTTATAAGACAGGGTTTTTCTGTGCAGCTCAAGTTGGATTCAACCCTTCTTCCTCCAGGGTCAACCTCCCAAGGTGTGGGATTCTGCAACTGGTTTTAGTCCAGAGGACCAACTAGAAGTGTAGAAAGAAATAGGCATAGTTTATCTATGGTATTAAAATTTCATGAGAGGAAGTTTTTAAGCAATATGTATACACATGTGTGCGCGCACACACACACACACACACACACACACACACACTTGCACAAGGGGAATGCTTATGATGGTTAATCTTCATTGTCAACTTGACTGGCTTTGGAATCACCTAGGAGACTCATCTGTGGGTGTGTCTGCGAGTGTGTGTACAGAGAAGTTTGAATGAAGAGGGACAACCAACCCTGAATGTAGACAGAACTCACCTCTGGGCTGAGGTGAAAGATGCATATTGAAACTATTAAGAACCACACTGCCCTCTACTGGCAGAAGCCATCCCAGAACACCAGACTCAAGTTTCAAAGAATTTGCACCCAGGACATTAAACTGCTTCGTAAAAGGGCCTTAATCTAGGAACACCTCATCACCTATAAGAACAGCAAAACCCGAAGATGTGATACCACCTGGGCCCCAGTCACAAGGCAGGCAGAAGAGCTGAATCTGCCCTGCCGACTGGTCCCCAGCTGGTCCCTGCTGGCCCATCTGTGCACCGTAGAAGGTCAGTCCCCATGCCTGCCGGGAGCACCATATGGCCCGAGGCATAAACTCCCGGCTCTGAAATTTCCATCCTCTCTAGCGAGAGGTCACAGAATGGCATCTGCGATTCTGTGTGGACGAACAGACGTGTTCTGCTTTGCTCACAGTATCTTTTAGGGAATTTGTTGTCTGTGTAAATGTCACTGTGGGTGACCTGTCCTTGATCCGGAACCCAGCTTTTGATGGTTTCATCTCTCCCTGAGCTCTGGGTAATATCACACATCTTCCAGCTGGTTTTTGATAAAAAGAAAAAAACAAAACCAACCATGGAAAGAGGGTAGGTTCAGCAAACACTGTTGGAATGGTCAGATATCCACGCTATGGAGAATTAAATGACTACAACTGTCATGCTGGACAAGAAATCCAAAATAAACCACCATCCATGAGTTCAAAAATTAAATTAAAAAACTCAGGCTTGTTAGCTAGCAGCCCAGTGAAAAGGCAGCAAGCTCCAGTTTAGGGAGAGAACCTGTCTCAAGGGAATAGGTGGAGAGTGACAGAGCAGGACACCTCACCCCCTCCTGTGGTCTCCGCATGCTATGCTCACCCTCATGCACACACACACACACACACACATACACACACTTACATACATACACATGTACACACATACATACAGACACACATACATACATGTACACACACACATCCACACACTTACATACATACACATGCACACATATACATACAGACACACATACATACATGTACACACACATACATATACACACACTTACATACATACACATATACACACATACAGACACACATACATACATGTACACACACACATACACACACATGCACATGCATACACATACACACATACACACATACATACATACATACACGTACATACACATATACATACAAACACACACACATACACACACATGCACATACACACACATACACACACTTACATACATACACATGTACACACATACATACATACACACATACACACACATGCATACACATACACACACATATACATACACACATAGAAAAGTCAATAAATAAATAATAGATACTTTAAAACTTTTCAGAAGTTGGAACAAATACAGGCAGCTAAGAATTTCTTATACATGACACCAAAACCATAACCTTTCAAAGAAAATTTAATGAACTGTGTGTGGTTAAAGTTTGAAACGCTTGGGCCAGGGAGATGAGTCAGTGGGTAAAGTACCTGTCACCATGAGGATCTGAGTTCAGGTCCCCCCACACCTACATAAAACCTGGGTACAATGGCACACATCTGTAACGGCAGCACTGGAGACGGGGAAGGCAGAGTCAGCGGATTCCTGGGGTCTTGTTGGCCAGACATTCTAGCTCAAACAGCAAAGTCCAGACTCAGTGATAGACCTTGCTTCGAAACATAGGTTGGAAAGCAACAATGACAATCAATGTCAGCCTCTGGCCTCCACAGGTGTGTGCAGAGACAAGTGCACCCGCACGTGTACGTGCACACATATGTGCTATACACACGCAAACACACAAAGCTTAAAATTTTCACAGTAGGCTGTCCTTTAAGGAGTATGAAAACACAAGCCAGATACTGAGATAAAATATGTACAAGGACTTCTGTGTACAGTAGACAGAGAACTCTCGAAAAAGAACAGTGAAAACATTAATTTATTCAGTCGAGGCATGGCAGTGTGTGTCTGCAGTACCGCAATTCAGGCGGCGGAAGCAGAAGAATCTCAGGATGGCTCGGCAGGTAAAAAGTACCTGCTGCCAGGTCCGAAGACCCGATTCAATCTCCAGGACCGGCTTGAGGGAAGAACAGAACCAACTCCCACAAGGTGTCCTCTGAGCTCCATGCTTGCTGTGGCACAAATGTGTGTGCACATACACACTAATTAAGTTAAAAAATGTAGCAAACATTTAAAAATGGCTTCAGCTCAAAATAAATAAAAGACGCGAAGCAGGCATGTCATCAAAGACGACGTGTGGGTGGAAATAAAATACGCCAAAACAATAATGTCACCAAGAGACATCATTAGTCACTTGGGAAACTGAAAACCACGTGCCTATTAGAACATCTGAAATGAAAAGGAAATAATGTATGCTGGAGGGATGGGCCAGCAGGTAAGAGGGCTTGTTGCTCTTGCAGAGGACCCGGATTTTGTTCCTAGCACCCACATGGTGGCTCACAACCATAACTCCATACACACACCTACCACAAGCACAACTCCAGTTTCAGGGTATCTGAGGGCACCGGGCATGCATGCGCATGGTGCACAGACACATATGCAGGCAAAGCACTCACAGGCATAAAATAAATTTAAATTCTTTAAAAGAACAATGATAATAGTCAAAGAAACTGGATATTTCATTCCTCGCTGATGGGAAAATAAGACGACATCACCATGCTGGAAACGATTGTGTTATTTCCTAGAAAACCAAGCATATACTCACTATATTGCTTAGTAGTTCTGCGAGCGTACATCCCAGAGAAATAAAAAGGCACAGTCGTATAAGAAAATACGCATGGATGTGGATAATAGCTTCACGAGCAGTGGAAATGACCCCAAACTCGTGAGCAAGTAGCTAAACAAACCGTGATGAGTTTGTATAATGGAATAATAGTCCGCAGTAAAGATGAAGGAAAGATTTCTAAGTACGTTTTCTCGTAAGGGAACCCGGAGGCACTGTACTTAAGGACGGGTGCGGGAAGCTGATTTCAAAATACGACACTGAAATGATTCTATTTCTAGGGTATTCTCAAAGTGATAAAGCCAGGGTTGGGGAGCAGATGAATGGCCTTCCTCGGCAGTAATGTGTCGGGCTGGCCTGAGGGATGTCTTGTGATGATAGGAGAATTCTCTGTTTGACCATGACGGTGGTTACACGGACTGCACAAGACAGCATCGCATCGTTCTGTTTTGATGTGTCGGCTGGCCTGAGGGATGTCTTGTGATGATAGGAGAATTCTCTGTTTTGACCATGACGGTGGTTACACGGACTGCACAAGTGGGACAGCATCGCATCGTTAGACACACAGGTGAATGGGACGTGTATAAAAGAAGTTCAGCTGAGTAAGAGCTGCAGTGCAGTTCGTAACAATGTGGGGACCCCAGCTTCTTTCTTGCCTCACATTACATACCTACAGCAGGCCCCCACTGGGGGAAGCTCGAGGAGGGCGCTACAGGACTCTGTGCACTCTAAGCACAAGGTATCTAGAGGTCCCGGTAACTTTGTGCGTGCCGAATTCATCCGAGCTGGCTTCCGCCTTTCTACGTCACTTCCGGCCCAGAGCCGTTCATTGGTGTGGTGTTAAGAGCCGCTATGGTCTCTGTCCTTGGTTCTGAACGCTCACCTCAGCTGGCACCCCGCCCCGCCGGGATCTGTCCTTGGTCCTGAAAGCTCACCTGGTAGTTTCATTTACCCCTGAGCTCCAGCCAATCTCTGCCTGTTCCTTTCTCTCCAGCCTCCAATATTCTGCTAGTTCACACTTCTAGTCTCCTTACCGACCCCCTCTGTCTGTTAATGCAGTCACACACACACAGCTAGGCTCCGCATCCTCCAAGCCTACCCCTCTCTACACCCATCAGTAACACCCAGTGCCTCCAGTCTCACAGACTTAGCCCCTCCACTCTCTCAGACTCTTCCTTGAAGATGATGCTAGCTTACACTGGCTAGCTTACATCCAGGATCTTGGTGTGCTCAAGTCTATCCAATGTTCAAAAGGAAAATGCAAGCAAGAGTTGATGCTGAGTCCACACACCCCATCTGAACTGCTAGAAAAAAGTTTTCACTATGCTGAACTTACAGACGTGTCTCACCCTGAGTAGCCATGTCCATAGTGTGCTCCGCCAGTGGATAGAGCTTCCATGGGTGACTATCATTGTGATCGCTATTTTCTGAGTCTTTACATTCACTTATGCGGCTCCTACAAATATGCCCTCTCTCTGGTAATGGGCATCGTGAGTTCAAGGCAGGCTTGAGCCTGGGGGTGGAGAAAGAGGTCTGACCTGGATGCCTGGAGTGAAAGGAGATGATGACTCTGTGAGTTCTCCCTGCAAAGAATAGCAGTGAAGAAATCGGCCAGCAGTCAACAAATCAACTGAGCCTTCTTCTTCTGAGCTGAGGATGCCCAGATTATGTGACAGTTCCTCATCACTGGCCCTGCATCTGTCTTTGAATATCTGTATCTCTCCCCAGGGTGATCTTGGCCAGTTTCTAAAGTGAACAAAGATGGACCCTCGGTTAATGTTATGCACAGGAGAACTCCAGGTTAGGAAATACAGGGAGATATTTAGGGCACCCATCACCTCTCTCTCCATGGCTGCTCTGAATAACCACAGAACTTCAATTTCAAGCTGCTGGGCTATTTTCATCCCAGGCAAGCATGTGCTGGGCTCTGACACATGCTCTCTGGTCACAGGGACATAAGGAGGGTTCAGGTTCATGGTGAGCTAAAAATATCAGATGAGGTAAAAGATGGTTGTGTGCTTGGGGGAGTGGGCAGTAAAAATGCTCTGCCAGAAGTCAAATCCTCTGAGATTGTTCTAGAAGAGGAGACATGGCTTGTGAGCCAAGTCTGTGAAGGATATCTTTCTCAGGGACCCTCTCCTCTGTAGGTAAAGGTGATTGTTGCCACTGAAGACAATGACCTGAGACACTTTTATGTCGAGGAGAAGATCAAGGGGCTAGACTTATGTTCAAGAAACCTCCAGAGGATTCTTAACCTTTGGAGCTGACATAACAACAGGATCCAAGAAATCTGGAGAAGAGAAAAGGGGACCTTCAACATAGGGCCCAGGAGAGTCTTGTTCTCTCTTTTGTGTGTGTGGCGGGGGGGGGAGTATTGAGGTAGAGTCTCATTTTGTAGCCCTGGCTGTCCTGGGACACTCTGTAGACCAGGCTGGCCTCGAACTCATAGAGCTTCACCTGCCTCTGCCTCACTGGCGCAGGGATTAAAGGTGTGTGACACTGCTCCCAGTCTTGTTCCTGCTTTTATGCTGAGGTTGCCATGGGAGCCTGATATCCAAGAGTCTCAGATAAGCAGGGCCCCCGTGTGAGACTTGGAAACAGTGAAGTCCAGAATCCAAGCACTGAGGCCTCCATGCAGGTTCACCCCAGAGGCCAGTGTGTCTCTCATCCAGTCTGCATGGCTAAGTCCTTCCCGGACACTCCTGGGGTGCTTCCCTTCATAGCTCTTGAGCAGGTCACTCTACTTTTCCCCAGGAGTCCCCTGGAGACTGTTCACCCAGAAGACAGCACAGAGCATACTCAGAAACAGGGGCAGCTTCAGGAAGACCAGGACCTGGAAGTGGATGCTGCTGAACAGGGACCTGTGGGTATGCAAGGATGGGAAATAAGGTCGAGGGGAGGTTCCAGGACACATCTGTCTCTCCCCACATTTCCTAATGCCTTGGCTCAAGAGCCCAAAAAGCCAAGAACCAGACCAGGAAAGGACTCAAGGAGTCTTCCCTCTGTGGTTTACCACCCTTCCTTCTCCAGTCTCTCGTTAAGGAGAGGTGAAGTGGTGAAGAGAGGGAAAGTTTCTAGGTAGACACAGTTTTCTAGTCGCATAGCCCAGAGCTACCTACTGTCTCTGTTATTAACTGACTTTATTGATGATGGGGCAGATCTCATGTAGCACAGGCTGGCTTCATGATGTAGTCACAACTTACAAAAGAAACAAGTTATTCTGCCATCAATTCCCTAGTGCTAGAAATTACTGCTATGTACCACAGCACCCAATCAATGCAGTTTTGGGGATCGAACCCTGAGCTTTGTGCGTATTAGGCAAGCACTCTAGCAACTAAGCTACACCCACAGCCTTCAGTTGACTTCTTGAAACTAGTTCTCCTGGATTCCCGTCCCTCAGGGCCTGGAGGCAGCATTGTGGCCCTTTCCGAGTATCTCCGGGAGAGGAGGAAGAACAAATGCATGCTTCAGCCTGGAGCTGAGCCTGTTCCTCACATACCTCGTGGGAGCAAGAACCCCAACTGAACAAAGGCCTTTACATTTATTTACTTACTGTGGGGCTCGAAGATCGAGCTCAGGTTGTTTGACTTGGTGGCAAGCGCCTTACCCACTAATTCACCTCTCTGGTCTTCAACAGTGACTTTTTAAAGAGAGACAGAGCTAAGGTCCCAAGTCCAGAGTCCAGTGGGGGAAGGACAGAAAAATGGGAATGGAAAGGATCTGTGCATCTGCGAAACACAAAGTCTGCCCTGTGTCCTTTGCCCCATGCCTTGTCCCTCCTCCATACCTGGCATCCATGTGTATGCCTGGAGAACATGGAAGCTGAGATCTGAAGGGGAGGGACCATCACTCAATAGTAAGGTTCCCTCAACACAGGGTGACACTGCCAACCCCCACCCAGAATCCTACAGCTACTGACTCTCATTTCCAGGCCATGGGTCCTTACCATAGTTGGAGGATGGACGCCTCACTGGTGCCAATGCTCTGTCCAACATTCAGTAGTGGAAGGATGGGAGAGGTAGCTGGGAGTGTGGTCTCCATGGGAGTCGTGGCTATTGAAGATAAAGATACAAATCAGGTCACTGCTCAGTCCCGAGCTTGTGCTGATTGTCTGTGTGAACCTGATGTCACACAGAACCATACATTTACAGAAGGGTTTGAGGAATGCTTTCTAAGCCAGACCTCAGTCACACCCTAGATGGGGGCTCTTGAGGGCTGAAGGATCCTTCTTGACAAAAGGCTGGACATATGTGTCATCTCATACTTTCTTCCCATCCCTGTCTGACTCTGCCTGAGGTCTTCCAGGGATTGCCCCTGCCCGGTGAGAAGCCCAGGAGACAGTGTGTGAAGGAACGCAGTTCAGCCTGTGGCCCAAGGGTCCACCCAGAGACCATGGATGGTGGGTGCCCAAGCATCCTTCATACAGGAACAATTAAAGACCACCTTAGCCACCCCTAGAGAGGAGATAGATTGTTTCTCAGCTCCTCCTAGAGACATCAGACGTCAGATCATTGTGTGATCTGTACCTTCCTATGACTGAAAGGTCAGCCATCTCTCTCCATGCCTACACCACACTCTTCCCAGCCTGACTGAGATGAGGGCAATACTCAGAGGCACACTCCAAGACAACGCTCCACCATTTCCCAAGTGCAGATTCTTTCGACAAGCTCTGCGGCTGGAGCCAAGGTAGTCTTACCTGGGAAAACATGTACATTTACCGGGACTGCTGGGTCACGTGACCACGAATCGAAGATCCAGAATGTCTGAATTTTGCACCAGTAACATCCAGCATCATCTTCGCTGAGGTTCTCCATGGTCACTGTCACAGTGAAGTTCTCAGCATGGTCTCTGATGGACACGGCGGCCATTCTTCTTCTCTTTCTCATTTCCTTTGATCTCTACCATAGTTTTACAATCCGTGTCATGTGTTCCTCGGCACCAGTATTTCATATTGCTCTTGTATGATTCTCCATATTGACACTGCACATGAAGAGAGCCTCACACATAGCCAGACACAGAGCCAGGGCCAGACAGAGATAAACAACCTGGAAGACAAGTAGAGCCTGAGTCTAGGTCTCCTCCCGGACAGACCATAGAAGTAGGTGTTTCCTTCCTGAAGCACCGGGAGATCCAGGAATAGGACCAGAGAGGACATTTGCCTTTAGGATTTAAGTCAAATAGGCTGGAGGCTGTGGCAGAGAGACAAGTCAAAACCTGTGCCCCATAGAGACTGGGCGCTGAGTGCATACAACAAAATAGCATATGGTACCCAACAGGTGTGTGCAACCATCATGCCATTCAAACAAAATTCTAATAAAACATTAAAAATCCGAAAATGTGGACTATAAAATATACAATACAATGGGATTTTTCATTAAAGTATTTTTTTTTTTTTGCTTTTGT
>JAMJFZ010002251.1:0-147500 GCA_026225945.1 Cricetomys ansorgei
AGAAGCCCATACCCACACTTGGGGTGGTCTCACCCTTCCGTGGGCATGCCTCTGTTAAGCTGTGTACTTAAGGTCTTTTGCTCTAAGAGTCTTTAATGAGCTCTGCTTCATGCTTCTTGTCCTGAGAACTTTCCATGGCAAAGCCAAGAACCCAGCTTTACCTGAGTAGGTGCAAGGCTGTAAAACCGGGAAAGGACAATCCTCAGACTACACGTCCAGGAGTGCTGATTCTACCCTAGACACCCTCTTACTGCAGATATAAGTAGCAAAAATTTGATTGGCTCAAGGCTCTGAGGCAGAATCCAGAGGTGGCCAGATGTCGGGTCCTTGTGAGGGTTGAGACAGAGAGTCTTTCCAGGACTCTCTTGCCTTCGGTATTTTGCTGGTGCTTGGGTTCCTTGGGTACTAGAACTGTCACTCTGTAAACTCCTCTCTGAACCCACATTTTTCCCTGTGAAAGACATCAAGGCAGTAGGGTCAGGGCCCTAATGACATCATCTTAACTATTAATAACTGCGGTGACACTATTTCCAAACAAGGTATATTCAAAGGTTCTAAGACTATAACAGGAATTGAGGTCATGGAAGGGAAACACCATTCAACCTATAACCTACTGTGCAAAACAACCTGTGTTTCAATAAAGAAGTAAATTTGAATTTTGAGGAGGACATCTGCTTGCATTCATGTATAAACGACATATTGCTCAACGACCAATAGCTTCATAGAAAATTACTTCACTTCTTCCTCACTCTTGGTCCTCTCGGGTAGCAGAATGTTCTAGAAGAACTGTCCTCCGTTCTATGACTCAGTGTCCCAGAAGACTTGTTCCACCTTCATGATCCTCCACGAGGAACAGGTAAAGGGCGCACATTGTATCTGGTTTGCCTTTGTCTCAGCCTGGAAATAACCCTTTGAACTGACCTCTGAAAGGATGCTCATGTGTGAGACAGGGCTACGGTATTTATCTGCCATAGGCTGGAAAGAGTGTGGAACAGATGGGCACCCCACAGGCTCTAAGCAGGAATGTCTGAAGAACTGGTGTTGTGACAGGTTGGACGCCAGGGCAAAAAGAGGTTTAATTTAGGAACTACATCTCCAGTCACTGTATTCTAAAGACTGGAGAACGGAGTTGTCGTGGGCCCAGGAAGCTTTAGTAGGCCCACTGTCTAACACGGAAGGACTAGGAATACAGTGGATGCAGCAGTTTGGCGAGAAAATTGAGGACAGCTGCTGGATTCTTAAAATTCATATGACTGGTAAGACGGCTAAGTGAGTGTGGGCTACTGAGCAGTCTTCATCCGCTTCAGTTTCCTGTACTCTCCACAGAAGCAAACGGACCGTTGAAGGAAAATTAAGAAAAATGAACGCAGTAGTTCTTCTCCTATGGGACTCGATAATTTAATGCTTTTAGCACTTTGAAGACACTAAAAGATCACTTCTTATGTATGATATTGAGGTTCTTCTAATAGTTAAAAAATAAAGAAATTAGAACTTAGGTTAAACTAAGAATAAGAGAAAGCCAAAATAACAATGTGCACACTGGGGAAACATTACAAGACACCTCTCCAGACAAAGATATTGCTCTAACTAAAATAGCAAAAACCTCCGACTGCTTTTCTGCAGATGTCAAACATGTATCACAAAAGCACCACTGCAAGAGTGTCCATCCCCTCCAAGCGGCAGGCCTCCGACCTTCAAGGTTAATTTTAGCGTGTAGTCTTTAAACAATAAGTTGAATATTGAATAGCCGATTTTTGGTATGCGTACTTGCTGTTATCTGAGGCAGGCTTGAAGAGTGTGAATTCTATTTGTTTCTTCAAGCTTGCTGATCCACTCTATACACTCTGCACTTCAGACCTCAACTATGGCTCTGTTTCCATGGGAAGGTCAGTTTATCGAAGAATAAGTTTTTATGATATATCTAGAGAAAGTGAGAATACTTCTCACATGAAAATAGGTAGTATTATTGTTGATAGGCTTTTTATCACCGTAAGGTAAAGATGGGAAAGGGGCAGAGCAGTTATGGACTTCGAATACTGACAAGGGGCCAGGCACCTTGTCAGTCCGGCACATCCATAGTTTGGGTATCATCAGCGCTCAAAAAGTCATTAAAGCGCTTGTCTTGTAGGTCCAAGGACACATGTAAAAAGGCCTGGCGTGACAGCTCACACATGTAAACCCAGTCCTAGGGAGCTGAAGATGGCCAGATCCTTGGGATTCACTGGGCAGCCAACATAGTTTACTCTGTGCAGTCCGGGACAAAGTGAGTCTAATAACCAAAGTGACAGCTCCAGAAAAACAATATCAAAGGTTGTCTCTACCGTCCTCATGCATGCACGTACAAATGCATAGCTACCTGCACATATATGTACCCGCCCACACAGAAGCACCCCAGACACATGGACACACAGACAAGAAAATCTCTTTGCATGAGAGAGGAGAAGAGTGGAGGGGAAAAAGAGAATATGTTGAGGGGTAGAGAATCCACAGCTTTCAATACTTGCCAAGCTGGAGGGGATTGTGGTGTTTTGGGAAGGAGGAGGCACAGGACACCCGTATCCTCTTCATACAGGTCCCAATACCTCTGTGCAACCTTGGAGAGTTGCAGAGGTTTAGCATGCACCTTCTGTAAGAACAAACGTCTGATGGATGAAATGAGCAAACCATACGGAACCAACATCCTCTTTCCTGTTGGCAAATGTCACAATTTGCCAGAGGGAAGGAACATTCCTGGCAAACCCTCTCCTCCCCACCTCTGTAGACAGTACTTGCCTTCCCTTGGAAGCAGCCACTAGATAAGGCAGGTGGTCACACACAGATTGGATTATAGAAATTCCTCAGTCAGGAGCTGAGCCCTGTTTCTCCACAGCTGACAGCAGTTTCAAAATCAGCTGACATTTATTTTGGTGATATCCCATGGTTTGGAGGATTTCCCAGCCCTCAGGCCTGGTCCCCAGCTTGAGGATTTATACATGCTGAGCAGAGATGGATGCCTGAGGAGATGATTGAAAAGAGGAGGGCATGGGAGTCTGCTATGCAAGGGGATATCTGAATCCTTAATCTCTCTCTCTCTCTCTCTCTCTCTCTCTGGCAGTCTCTTTTTCTCTCCCTCTATTCCTCCCTGTCCCTCTCTCCCTTTTTCTCTCTCCCTCCTCTCAGCTTCCATCCATATGTTCCGTCCTCCTCCCTATTTCTCTCCCTCTCCCTGTCTCTCGTCCTCCCACCCTCCCTCACTTCTCTCTCCATTACTACCTCTCTTTCTCTTTACCTCACTGTCCTTCTCACTCTCCAGCTCTCCCTCTCTCCATCCTATTCTTCCTCTTTCTCTCTCTCTCTGTCTCTTGCTTTCTCCCTCTCTCCCTCCTTACGTCCCTTCCTCCCTGATAAGTTTCACTATTACTAATCCCTTGCATTTATGTTCTAGCAATGGCAGCCTAGCATGCCCACTGGGACTGGCAGAGCACCACATTTAGTCTCCTGGCACAATAACACCTCCATAACCATATTAAAAGGCATCCCTTTTCCCTCAGTGACTTCAAACCAAGAAAAAACATATTCCTGGCTACACTTTCGAGAAAATCTTTCAGGCTCATGTCGACTTTGAGTTCATTAAAAGGAATTTTTGACAGATATCAAGCACAAAGAGGTGCCCAGGGGAACCATGAAGCACACCCAAGTATGGTTTTGGGCTTCTCAAGGGAGAGTCACTCCTTGTCTTGGCAATGAGTGCAAGTATGATCCCCAGGCCTCTGATTGCCGTCTCTCAGAGAATGTCATTCACAATATAAACTTTGTTTTTAAAAGGAAATCCTTCAAGCACTCCACTTGCTGTCAGTTTCACTGGGTGATGGAAATCGAAGAGCCACACGATCAAGGTGTTACTCTCCATGGAGAAGCCCATACCCACACTTGGGGTGGTCTCACCCTTCCCGTGGGCATGCCTCTGTTAAGCTGTGTACTTAAGGTCTTTGCTCTAAGAGTCTTTAATGAGCTCTGCTTCATGCTGTCTTGTCCTGAGAAGCTTTCCATGGCAAAGCCAAGAACCCAGCTTTACCTGAGTAGGTGCAAGGCTGTAAACCGGGAAAGGACAATCCTCAGACTACACGTCCAGGAGTGCTGATTCTACCCTGACACCCTCTTACTGCAGATATAAGTAGCAAAAATTGATTGGCTCAAGGCTCTGAGGCAGAATCCAGAGGTGGCCAGATGTCCGGGTCCTTGTGAGGGTTGAGACAGAGAGTCTTTCCAGGACTCTCTTGCCTTCGGTATTTTGCTGGTGCTTGGGTTCCTTGGGTACTAGAACTGTCACTCTGTAAACTCCTCTCTGAACCCACATTTTTCCCTTGTGAAAGACATCAAGGCAGTAGGGTCAGGGCCCTAATGACATCATCTTAACTATTAATAACTGCGGTGACACTATTTCCAAACAAGGTCATATTCAAAGGTTCTAAGACTATAACAGGAATTGAGGTCATGGAAGGGAAACACCATTCAACCTATAACCTACTGTGCAAAACAACCTGTGTTTCAATAAAGAAGTAAATTTGAATTTTGAGGAGGACATCTGCTTGCATTCATGTATAAACGACATATTGCTCAACGACCAATAGCTTCATAGAAAATTACTTCACTTCTTCCTCACTCTTGGTCCTCT
Source organism: Cricetomys ansorgei (assembly GCA_026225945.1). Lineage (NCBI taxonomy): Eukaryota > Metazoa > Chordata > Mammalia > Rodentia > Nesomyidae > Cricetomys > Cricetomys ansorgei. The sequence goes on from JAMJFZ010002251.1 coordinate 4,655, forward strand.
CGGGTAGCAGAATGTTCTAGAAGAACTGTCCTCCGTTCTATGACTCAGTGTCCCAGAAGACTTGTTTCCACCTTCATGATCCTCCACGAGGAACAGGTAAAGGGCGCACATTGTATCTGGTTTGCCTTTGTCTCAGCCTGGAAATAACCCTTTGAACTGACCCTCTGAAAGGATGCTCATGTGTGAGACAGGGCTACGGTATTTATCTGCCATAGGCTGGAAAGAGTGTGGAACAGATGGGCACCCCACAGGCTCTAAGCAGGAATGTCTGAAGAACTGGTGTTGTGACAGGTTGGACGCCAGGGCAAAAAGAGGTTTAATTTAGGAACTACATCTCCAGTCACTGTATTCCTAAAGACTGGAGAACGGAGTTGTCGTGGGCCCAGGAAGCTTTAGTAGGCCCACTGTCTAACACGGAAGGACTAGGAATACAGTGGATGCAGCAGTTTGGCGAGAAAATTGAGGACAGCTGCTGGATTCTTAAAATTCATATGACTGGTAAGACGGCTAAGTGAGTGTGGGCTACTGAGCAGTCTTCATCCGCTTCAGTTTCCTGTACTCTCCACAGAAGCAAACGGACCGTTGAAGGAAAATTAAGAAAAATGAACGCAGTAGTTCTTCTCCTATGGGACTCGATAATTTAATGCTTTTAGCACTTTGAAGACACTAAAAGATCACTTCTTATGTATGATATTGAGGTTCTTCTAATAGTAAAAAATAAAGAAATTAGAACTTAGGTTAAACTAAGAATAAGAGAAAGCAAAATAACAATGTGCACACTGGGGAAACATTACAAGACACCTCTCCAGACAAAGATATTGCTCTAACTAAAATAGCAAAAACCTCCGACTGCTTTTCTGCAGATGTCAAACATGTATCACAAAAGCAACCACTGCAAGAGTGTCCATCCCCTCCAAGCGGCAGGCCTCCGACCTTCAAGGTTAATTTTAGCGTGTAGTCTTTAAACAATAGTTGAATATTGAATAGCCGATTTTTGGTATGCGTACTTGCTGTTATCTGAGGCAGGCTTGAAGAGTGAATTCTATTTGTTTCTTCAAGCTTGCTGATCCACTCTATACACTCTGCACTTCAGACCTCAACTATGGCTCTGTTTCCATGGGAAGGTCAGTTTATCGAAGAATAAGTTTTTATGATATATCTAGAGAAAGTGAGAATACTTCTCACATGAAAATAGGTAGTATTATTGTTGATAGGCTTTTTATCACCGTAAGGTAAAGATGGGAAAGGGGCAGAGCAGTTATGGACTTCGAATACTGACAAGGGGCCAGGCACCTTGTCAGTCCGGCACATCCATAGTTTGGGTATCATCAGCGCTCAAAAAGTCATTAAAGCGCTTGTCTTGTAGGTCCAAGGACACATGTAAAAAGGCCTGGCGTGACAGCTCACACATGTAAACCCAGTCCTAGGGAGCTGAAGATGGCCAGATCCTTGGGATTCACTGGGCAGCCAACATAGTTTACTCTGTGCAGTCCGGGACAAAGTGAGTCTAATAACCAAAGTGACAGCTCCAGAAAAACAATATCAAAGGTTGTCTCTACCGTCCTCATGCATGCACGTACAAATGCATAGCTACCTGCACATATATGTACCCGCCCACACAGAAGCACCCCAGACACATGGACACACAGACAAGAAAATCTCTTTGCATGAGAGAGGAGAAGAGTGGAGGGGAAAAAGAGAATATGTTGAGGGGTAGAGAATCCACAGCTTTCAATACTTCCCAAGCTGGAGGGGATTGTGGTGTTTTGGGAAGGAGGAGGCACAGGACACCCGTATCCTCTTCATACAGGTCCCAATACCTCTGTGCAACCTTGGAGAGTTGCAGAGGTTTAGCATGCACCTTCTGTAAGAACAAACGTCTGATGGATGAAATGAGCAAACCATACGGAACCAACATCCTCTTTCCTGTTGGCAAATGTCACAATTTGCCAGAGGGAAGGAACATTCCTGGCAAACCCTCTCCTCCCCACCTCTGTAGACAGTACTTGCCTTCCCTTGGAAGCAGCCACTAGATAAGGCAGGTGGTCACACACAGATTGGATTATAGAAATTCCTCAGTCAGGAGCTGAGCCCTGTTTCTCCACAGCTGACAGCAGTTTCAAAATCAGCTGACATTTATTTTGGTGATATCCCATGGTTTGGAGGATTTCCCAGCCCTCAGGCCTGGTCCCCAGCTTGAGGATTTATACATGCTGAGCAGAGATGGATGCCTGAGGAGATGATTGAAAAGAGGAGGGCATGGGAGTCTGCTATGCAAGGGGATATCTGAATCCTTAATCTCTCTCTCTCTCTCTCTCTCTCTCTGGCAGTCTCTTTTTCTCTCCCTCTATTCCTCCCTGTCCCTCTCTCCCTTTTTCTCTCTCCCTCCTCTCAGCTTCCATCCATATGTTCCGTCCTCCTCCCTATTTCTCTCCCTCTCCCTGTCTCTCGTCCTCCCACCCTCCCTCACTTCTCTCTCCATTACTACCTCTCTTTCTCTTTACCTCACTGTCCTTCTCACTCTCCAGCTCTCCCTCTCTCCATCCTATTCTTCCTCTTTCTCTCTCTCTCTGTCTCTTGCTTTCTCCCTCTCTCCCTCCTTACGTCCCTTCCTCCCTGATAAGTTTCACTATTACTAATCCCTTGCATTTATGTTCTAGCAATGGCAGCCTAGCATGCCCACTGGGACTGGCAGAGCACCACATTTAGTCTCCTGGCACAATAACACCTCCATAACCATATTAAAAGGCATCCCTTTTCCCTCAGTGACTTCAAACCAAGAAAAAACATATTCCTGGCTACACTTTCGAGAAAATCTTTCAGGCTCATGTCGACTTTGAGTTCATTAAAAGGAATTTTTGACAGATATCAAGCACAAAGAGGTGCCCAGGGGAACCATGAAGCACACCCAAGTATGGTTTTGGGCTTCTCAAGGGAGAGTCACTCCTTGTCTTGGCAATGAGTGCAAGTATGATCCCCAGGCCTCTGATTGCCGTCTCTCAGAGAATGTCATTCACAATATAAACTTTGTTTTTAAAAGGAAATCCTTCAAGCACTCCACTTGCTGTCAGTTTCACTGGGTGATGGAAATCGAAGAGCCACACGATCAAGGTGTTACTCTCCATGGAGAAGCCCATACCCACACTTGGGGTGGTCTCACCCTTCCCGTGGGCATGCCTCTGTTAAGCTGTGTACTTAAGGTCTTTGCTCTAAGAGTCTTTAATGAGCTCTGCTTCATGCTGTCTTGTCCTGAGAAGCTTTCCATGGCAAAGCCAAGAACCCAGCTTTACCTGAGTAGGTGCAAGGCTGTAAACCGGGAAAGGACAATCCTCAGACTACACGTCCAGGAGTGCTGACTCTACCCTGACACCCTCTTACTGCAGATATAAGTAGCAAAAATTGATTGGCTCAAGGCTCTGAGGCAGAATCCAGAGGTGGCCAGATGTCCGGGTCCTTGTGAGGGTTGAGACAGAGAGTCTTTCCAGGACTCTCTTGCCTTCGGTATTTTGCTGGTGCTTGGGTTCCTTGGGTACTAGAACTGTCACTCTGTAAACTCCTCTCTGAACCCACATTTTTCCCTTGTGAAAGACATCAAGGCAGTAGGGTCAGGGCCCTAATGACATCATCTTAACTATTAATAACTGCGGTGACACTATTTCCAAACAAGGTCATATTCAAAGGTTCTAAGACTATAACAGGAATTGAGGTCATGGAAGGGAAACACCATTCAACCTATAACCTACTGTGCAAAACAACCTGTGTTTCAATAAAGAAGTAAATTTGAATTTTGAGGAGGACATCTGCTTGCATTCATGTATAAACGACATATTGCTCAACGACCAATAGCTTCATAGAAAATTACTTCACTTCTTCCTCACTCTTGGTCCTCTCGGGTAGCAGAATGTTCTAGAAGAACTGTCCTCCGTTCTATGACTCAGTGTCCCAGAAGACTTGTTTCCACCTTCATGATCCTCCACGAGGAACAGGTAAAGGGCGCACATTGTATCTGGTTTGCCTTTGTCTCAGCCTGGAAATAACCCTTTGAACTGACCCTCTGAAAGGATGCTCATGTGTGAGACAGGGCTACGGTATTTATCTGCCATAGGCTGGAAAGAGTGTGGAACAGATGGGCACCCCACAGGCTCTAAGCAGGAATGTCTGAAGAACTGGTGTTGTGACAGGTTGGACGCCAGGGCAAAAAGAGGTTTAATTTAGGAACTACATCTCCAGTCACTGTATTCCTAAAGACTGGAGAACGGAGTTGTCGTGGGCCCAGGAAGCTTTAGTAGGCCCACTGTCTAACACGGAAGGACTAGGAATACAGTGGATGCAGCAGTTTGGCGAGAAAATTGAGGACAGCTGCTGGATTCTTAAAATTCATATGACTGGTAAGACGGCTAAGTGAGTGTGGGCTACTGAGCAGTCTTCATCCGCTTCAGTTTCCTGTACTCTCCACAGAAGCAAACGGACCGTTGAAGGAAAATTAAGAAAAATGAACGCAGTAGTTCTTCTCCTATGGGACTCGATAATTTAATGCTTTTAGCACTTTGAAGACACTAAAAGATCACTTCTTATGTATGATATTGAGGTTCTTCTAATAGTAAAAAATAAAGAAATTAGAACTTAGGTTAAACTAAGAATAAGAGAAAGCAAAATAACAATGTGCACACTGGGGAAACATTACAAGACACCTCTCCAGACAAAGATATTGCTCTAACTAAAATAGCAAAAACCTCCGACTGCTTTTCTGCAGATGTCAAACATGTATCACAAAAGCAACCACTGCAAGAGTGTCCATCCCCTCCAAGCGGCAGGCCTCCGACCTTCAAGGTTAATTTTAGCGTGTAGTCTTTAAACAATAGTTGAATATTGAATAGCCGATTTTTGGTATGCGTACTTGCTGTTATCTGAGGCAGGCTTGAAGAGTGAATTCTATTTGTTTCTTCAAGCTTGCTGATCCACTCTATACACTCTGCACTTCAGACCTCAACTATGGCTCTGTTTCCATGGGAAGGTCAGTTTATCAAAGAATAAGTTTTTATGATATATCTAGAGAAAGTGAGAATACTTCTCACATGAAAATAGGTAGTATTATTGTTGATAGGCTTTTTATCACCGTAAGGTAAAGATGGGAAAGGGGCAGAGCAGTTATGGACTTCGAATACTGACAAGGGGCCAGGCACCTTGTCAGTCCGGCACATCCATAGTTTGGGTATCATCAGCGCTCAAAAAGTCATTAAAGCGCTTGTCTTGTAGGTCCAAGGACACATGTAAAAAGGCCTGGCGTGACAGCTCACACATGTAAACCCAGTCCTAGGGAGCTGAAGATGGCCAGATCCTTGGGATTCACTGGGCAGCCAACATAGTTTACTCTGTGCAGTCCGGGACAAAGTGAGTCTAATAACCAAAGTGACAGCTCCAGAAAAACAATATCAAAGGTTGTCTCTACCGTCCTCATGCATGCACGTACAAATGCATAGCTACCTGCACATATATGTACCCGCCCACACAGAAGCACCCCAGACACATGGACACACAGACAAGAAAATCTCTTTGCATGAGAGAGGAGAAGAGTGGAGGGGAAAAAGAGAATATGTTGAGGGGTAGAGAATCCACAGCTTTCAATACTTCCCAAGCTGGAGGGGATTGTGGTGTTTTGGGAAGGAGGAGGCACAGGACACCCGTATCCTCTTCATACAGGTCCCAATACCTCTGTGCAACCTTGGAGAGTTGCAGAGGTTTAGCATGCACCTTCTGTAAGAACAAACGTCTGATGGATGAAATGAGCAAACCATACGGAACCAACATCCTCTTTCCTGTTGGCAAATGTCACAATTTGCCAGAGGGAAGGAACATTCCTGGCAAACCCTCTCCTCCCCACCTCTGTAGACAGTACTTGCCTTCCCTTGGAAGCAGCCACTAGATAAGGCAGGTGGTCACACACAGATTGGATTATAGAAATTCCTCAGTCAGGAGCTGAGCCCTGTTTCTCCACAGCTGACAGCAGTTTCAAAATCAGCTGACATTTATTTTGGTGATATCCCATGGTTTGGAGGATTTCCCAGCCCTCAGGCCTGGTCCCCAGCTTGAGGATTTATACATGCTGAGCAGAGATGGATGCCTGAGGAGATGATTGAAAAGAGGAGGGCATGGGAGTCTGCTATGCAAGGGGATATCTGAATCCTTAATCTCTCTCTCTCTCTCTCTCTCTCTCTCTCTCTCTCTGGCAGTCTCTTTTTCTCTCCCTCTATTCCTCCCTGTCCCTCTCTCCCTTTTTCTCTCTCCCTCCTCTCAGCTTCCATCCATATGTTCCGTCCTCCTCCCTATTTCTCTCCCTCTCCCTGTCTCTCGTCCTCCCACCCTCCCTCACTTCTCTCTCCATTACTACCTCTCTTTCTCTTTACCTCACTGTCCTTCTCACTCTCCAGCTCTCCCTCTCTCCATCCTATTCTTCCTCTTTCTCTCTCTCTCTGTCTCTTGCTTTCTCCCTCTCTCCCTCCTTACGTCCCTTCCTCCCTGATAAGTTTCACTATTACTAATCCCTTGCATTTATGTTCTAGCAATGGCAGCCTAGCATGCCCACTGGGACTGGCAGAGCACCACATTTAGTCTCCTGGCACAATAACACCTCCATAACCATATTAAAAGGCATCCCTTTTCCCTCAGTGACTTCAAACCAAGAAAAAACATATTCCTGGCTACACTTTCGAGAAAATCTTTCAGGCTCATGTCGACTTTGAGTTCATTAAAAGGAATTTTTGACAGATATCAAGCACAAAGAGGTGCCCAGGGGAACCATGAAGCACACCCAAGTATGGTTTTGGGCTTCTCAAGGGAGAGTCACTCCTTGTCTTGGCAATGAGTGCAAGTATGATCCCCAGGCCTCTGATTGCCGTCTCTCAGAGAATGTCATTCACAATATAAACTTTGTTTTTAAAAGGAAATCCTTCAAGCACTCCACTTGCTGTCAGTTTCACTGGGTGATGGAAATCGAAGAGCCACACGATCAAGGTGTTACTCTCCATGGAGAAGCCCATACCCACACTTGGGGTGGTCTCACCCTTCCCGTGGGCATGCCTCTGTTAAGCTGTGTACTTAAGGTCTTTGCTCTAAGAGTCTTTAATGAGCTCTGCTTCATGCTGTCTTGTCCTGAGAAGCTTTCCATGGCAAAGCCAAGAACCCAGCTTTACCTGAGTAGGTGCAAGGCTGTAAACCGGGAAAGGACAATCCTCAGACTACACGTCCAGGAGTGCTGACTCTACCCTGACACCCTCTTACTGCAGATATAAGTAGCAAAAATTGATTGGCTCAAGGCTCTGAGGCAGAATCCAGAGGTGGCCAGATGTCCGGGTCCTTGTGAGGGTTGAGACAGAGAGTCTTTCCAGGACTCTCTTGCCTTCGGTATTTTGCTGGTGCTTGGGTTCCTTGGGTACTAGAACTGTCACTCTGTAAACTCCTCTCTGAACCCACATTTTTCCCTTGTGAAAGACATCAAGGCAGTAGGGTCAGGGCCCTAATGACATCATCTTAACTATTAATAACTGCGGTGACACTATTTCCAAACAAGGTCATATTCAAAGGTTCTAAGACTATAACAGGAATTGAGGTCATGGAAGGGAAACACCATTCAACCTATAACCTACTGTGCAAAACAACCTGTGTTTCAATAAAGAAGTAAATTTGAATTTTGAGGAGGACATCTGCTTGCATTCATGTATAAACGACATATTGCTCAACGACCAATAGCTTCATAGAAAATTACTTCACTTCTTCCTCACTCTTGGTCCTCTCGGGTAGCAGAATGTTCTAGAAGAACTGTCCTCCGTTCTATGACTCAGTGTCCCAGAAGACTTGTTTCCACCTTCATGATCCTCCACGAGGAACAGGTAAAGGGCGCACATTGTATCTGGTTTGCCTTTGTCTCAGCCTGGAAATAACCCTTTGAACTGACCCTCTGAAAGGATGCTCATGTGTGAGACAGGGCTACGGTATTTATCTGCCATAGGCTGGAAAGAGTGTGGAACAGATGGGCACCCCACAGGCTCTAAGCAGGAATGTCTGAAGAACTGGTGTTGTGACAGGTTGGACGCCAGGGCAAAAAGAGGTTTAATTTAGGAACTACATCTCCAGTCACTGTATTCCTAAAGACTGGAGAACGGAGTTGTCGTGGGCCCAGGAAGCTTTAGTAGGCCCACTGTCTAACACGGAAGGACTAGGAATACAGTGGATGCAGCAGTTTGGCGAGAAAATTGAGGACAGCTGCTGGATTCTTAAAATTCATATGACTGGTAAGACGGCTAAGTGAGTGTGGGCTACTGAGCAGTCTTCATCCGCTTCAGTTTCCTGTACTCTCCACAGAAGCAAACGGACCGTTGAAGGAAAATTAAGAAAAATGAACGCAGTAGTTCTTCTCCTATGGGACTCGATATTTAATGCTTTTAGCACTTTGAAGACACTAAAAGATCACTTCTTATGTATGATATTGAGGTTCTTCTAATAGTAAAAAATAAAGAAATTAGAACTTAGGTTAAACTAAGAATAAGAGAAAGCAAAATAACAATGTGCACACTGGGGAAACATTACAAGACACCTCTCCAGACAAAGATATTGCTCTAACTAAAATAGCAAAAACCTCCGACTGCTTTTCTGCAGATGTCAAACATGTATCACAAAAGCAACCACTGCAAGAGTGTCCATCCCCTCCAAGCGGCAGGCCTCCGACCTTCAAGGTTAATTTTAGCGTGTAGTCTTTAAACAATAGTTGAATATTGAATAGCCGATTTTTGGTATGCGTACTTGCTGTTATCTGAGGCAGGCTTGAAGAGTGAATTCTATTTGTTTCTTCAAGCTTGCTGATCCACTCTATACACTCTGCACTTCAGACCTCAACTATGGCTCTGTTTCCATGGGAAGGTCAGTTTATCGAAGAATAAGTTTTTATGATATATCTAGAGAAAGTGAGAATACTTCTCACATGAAAATAGGTAGTATTATTGTTGATAGGCTTTTTATCACCGTAAGGTAAAGATGGGAAAGGGGCAGAGCAGTTATGGACTTCGAATACTGACAAGGGGCCAGGCACCTTGTCAGTCCGGCACATCCATAGTTTGGGTATCATCAGCGCTCAAAAAGTCATTAAAGCGCTTGTCTTGTAGGTCCAAGGACACATGTAAAAAGGCCTGGCGTGACAGCTCACACATGTAAACCCAGTCCTAGGGAGCTGAAGATGGCCAGATCCTTGGGATTCACTGGGCAGCCAACATAGTTTACTCTGTGCAGTCCGGGACAAAGTGAGTCTAATAACCAAAGTGACAGCTCCAGAAAAACAATATCAAAGGTTGTCTCTACCGTCCTCATGCATGCACGTACAAATGCATAGCTACCTGCACATATATGTACCCGCCCACACAGAAGCACCCCAGACACATGGACACACAGACAAGAAAATCTCTTTGCATGAGAGAGGAGAAGAGTGGAGGGGAAAAAGAGAATATGTTGAGGGGTAGAGAATCCACAGCTTTCAATACTTCCCAAGCTGGAGGGGATTGTGGTGTTTTGGGAAGGAGGAGGCACAGGACACCCGTATCCTCTTCATACAGGTCCCAATACCTCTGTGCAACCTTGGAGAGTTGCAGAGGTTTAGCATGCACCTTCTGTAAGAACAAACGTCTGATGGATGAAATGAGCAAACCATACGGAACCAACATCCTCTTTCCTGTTGGCAAATGTCACAATTTGCCAGAGGGAAGGAACATTCCTGGCAAACCCTCTCCTCCCCACCTCTGTAGACAGTACTTGCCTTCCCTTGGAAGCAGCCACTAGATAAGGCAGGTGGTCACACACAGATTGGATTATAGAAATTCCTCAGTCAGGAGCTGAGCCCTGTTTCTCCACAGCTGACAGCAGTTTCAAAATCAGCTGACATTTATTTTGGTGATATCCCATGGTTTGGAGGATTTCCCAGCCCTCAGGCCTGGTCCCCAGCTTGAGGATTTATACATGCTGAGCAGAGATGGATGCCTGAGGAGATGATTGAAAAGAGGAGGGCATGGGAGTCTGCTATGCAAGGGGATATCTGAATCCTTAATCTCTCTCTCTCTCTCTCTCTCTCTCTCTCTCTGGCAGTCTCTTTTTCTCTCCCTCTATTCCTCCCTGTCCCTCTCTCCCTTTTTCTCTCTCCCTCCTCTCAGCTTCCATCCATATGTTCCGTCCTCCTCCCTATTTCTCTCCCTCTCCCTGTCTCTCGTCCTCCCACCCTCCCTCACTTCTCTCTCCATTACTACCTCTCTTTCTCTTTACCTCACTGTCCTTCTCACTCTCCAGCTCTCCCTCTCTCCATCCTATTCTTCCTCTTTCTCTCTCTCTCTGTCTCTTGCTTTCTCCCTCTCTCCCTCCTTACGTCCCTTCCTCCCTGATAAGTTTCACTATTACTAATCCCTTGCATTTATGTTCTAGCAATGGCAGCCTAGCATGCCCACTGGGACTGGCAGAGCACCACATTTAGTCTCCTGGCACAATAACACCTCCATAACCATATTAAAAGGCATCCCTTTTCCCTCAGTGACTTCAAACCAAGAAAAAACATATTCCTGGCTACACTTTCGAGAAAATCTTTCAGGCTCATGTCGACTTTGAGTTCATTAAAAGGAATTTTTGACAGATATCAAGCACAAAGAGGTGCCCAGGGGAACCATGAAGCACACCCAAGTATGGTTTTGGGCTTCACAAGGGAGAGTCACTCCTTGTCTTGGCAATGAGTGCAAGTATGATCCCCAGGCCTCTGATTGCCGTCTCTCAGAGAATGTCATTCACAATATAAACTTTGTTTTTAAAAGGAAATCCTTCAAGCACTCCACTTGCTGTCAGTTTCACTGGGTGATGGAAATCGAAGAGCCACACGATCAAGGTGTTACTCTCCATGGAGAAGCCCATACCCACACTTGGGGTGGTCTCACCCTTCCCGTGGGCATGCCTCTGTTAAGCTGTGTACTTAAGGTCTTTGCTCTAAGAGTCTTTAATGAGCTCTGCTTCATGCTGTCTTGTCCTGAGAAGCTTTCCATGGCAAAGCCAAGAACCCAGCTTTACCTGAGTAGGTGCAAGGCTGTAAACCGGGAAAGGACAATCCTCAGACTACACGTCCAGGAGTGCTGATTCTACCCTGACACCCTCTTACTGCAGATATAAGTAGCAAAAATTGATTGGCTCAAGGCTCTGAGGCAGAATCCAGAGGTGGCCAGATGTCCGGGTCCTTGTGAGGGTTGAGACAGAGAGTCTTTCCAGGACTCTCTTGCCTTCGGTATTTTGCTGGTGCTTGGGTTCCTTGGGTACTAGAACTGTCACTCTGTAAACTCCTCTCTGAACCCACATTTTTCCCTTGTGAAAGACATCAAGGCAGTAGGGTCAGGGCCCTAATGACATCATCTTAACTATTAATAACTGCGGTGACACTATTTCCAAACAAGGTCATATTCAAAGGTTCTAAGACTATAACAGGAATTGAGGTCATGGAAGGGAAACACCATTCAACCTATAACCTACTGTGCAAAACAACCTGTGTTTCAATAAAGAAGTAAATTTGAATTTTGAGGAGGACATCTGCTTGCATTCATGTATAAACGACATATTGCTCAACGACCAATAGCTTCATAGAAAATTACTTCACTTCTTCCTCACTCTTGGTCCTCTCGGGTAGCAGAATGTTCTAGAAGAACTGTCCTCCGTTCTATGACTCAGTGTCCCAGAAGACTTGTTTCCACCTTCATGATCCTCCACGAGGAACAGGTAAAGGGCGCACATTGTATCTGGTTTGCCTTTGTCTCAGCCTGGAAATAACCCTTTGAACTGACCCTCTGAAAGGATGCTCATGTGTGAGACAGGGCTACGGTATTTATCTGCCATAGGCTGGAAAGAGTGTGGAACAGATGGGCACCCCACAGGCTCTAAGCAGGAATGTCTGAAGAACTGGTGTTGTGACAGGTTGGACGCCAGGGCAAAAAGAGGTTTAATTTAGGAACTACATCTCCAGTCACTGTATTCCTAAAGACTGGAGAACGGAGTTGTCGTGGGCCCAGGAAGCTTTAGTAGGCCCACTGTCTAACACGGAAGGACTAGGAATACAGTGGATGCAGCAGTTTGGCGAGAAAATTGAGGACAGCTGCTGGATTCTTAAAATTCATATGACTGGTAAGACGGCTAAGTGAGTGTGGGCTACTGAGCAGTCTTCATCCGCTTCAGTTTCCTGTACTCTCCACAGAAGCAAACGGACCGTTGAAGGAAAATTAAGAAAAATGAACGCAGTAGTTCTTCTCCTATGGGACTCGATATTTAATGCTTTTAGCACTTTGAAGACACTAAAAGATCACTTCTTATGTATGATATTGAGGTTCTTCTAATAGTAAAAAATAAAGAAATTAGAACTTAGGTTAAACTAAGAATAAGAGAAAGCAAAATAACAATGTGCACACTGGGGAAACATTACAAGACACCTCTCCAGACAAAGATATTGCTCTAACTAAAATAGCAAAAACCTCCGACTGCTTTTCTGCAGATGTCAAACATGTATCACAAAAGCAACCACTGCAAGAGTGTCCATCCCCTCCAAGCGGCAGGCCTCCGACCTTCAAGGTTAATTTTAGCGTGTAGTCTTTAAACAATAGTTGAATATTGAATAGCCGATTTTTGGTATGCGTACTTGCTGTTATCTGAGGCAGGCTTGAAGAGTGAATTCTATTTGTTTCTTCAAGCTTGCTGATCCACTCTATACACTCTGCACTTCAGACCTCAACTATGGCTCTGTTTCCATGGGAAGGTCAGTTTATCAAAGAATAAAGTTTTTATGATATATCTAGAGAAAGTGAGAATACTTCTCACATGAAAATAGGTAGTATTATTGTTGATAGGCTTTTTATCACCGTAAGGTAAAGATGGGAAAGGGGCAGAGCAGTTATGGACTTCGAATACTGACAAGGGGCCAGGCACCTTGTCAGTCCGGCACATCCATAGTTTGGGTATCATCAGCGCTCAAAAAGTCATTAAAGCGCTTGTCTTGTAGGTCCAAGGACACATGTAAAAAGGCCTGGCGTGACAGCTCACACATGTAAACCCAGTCCTAGGGAGCTGAAGATGGCCAGATCCTTGGGATTCACTGGGCAGCCAACATAGTTTACTCTGTGCAGTCCGGGACAAAGTGAGTCTAATAACCAAAGTGACAGCTCCAGAAAAACAATATCAAAGGTTGTCTCTACCGTCCTCATGCATGCACGTACAAATGCATAGCTACCTGCACATATATGTACCCGCCCACACAGAAGCACCCCAGACACATGGACACACAGACAAGAAAATCTCTTTGCATGAGAGAGGAGAAGAGTGGAGGGGAAAAAGAGAATATGTTGAGGGGTAGAGAATCCACAGCTTTCAATACTTCCCAAGCTGGAGGGGATTGTGGTGTTTTGGGAAGGAGGAGGCACAGGACACCCGTATCCTCTTCATACAGGTCCCAATACCTCTGTGCAACCTTGGAGAGTTGCAGAGGTTTAGCATGCACCTTCTGTAAGAACAAACGTCTGATGGATGAAATGAGCAAACCATACGGAACCAACATCCTCTTTCCTGTTGGCAAATGTCACAATTTGCCAGAGGGAAGGAACATTCCTGGCAAACCCTCTCCTCCCCACCTCTGTAGACAGTACTTGCCTTCCCTTGGAAGCAGCCACTAGATAAGGCAGGTGGTCACACACAGATTGGATTATAGAAATTCCTCAGTCAGGAGCTGAGCCCTGTTTCTCCACAGCTGACAGCAGTTTCAAAATCAGCTGACATTTATTTTGGTGATATCCCATGGTTTGGAGGATTTCCCAGCCCTCAGGCCTGGTCCCCAGCTTGAGGATTTATACATGCTGAGCAGAGATGGATGCCTGAGGAGATGATTGAAAAGAGGAGGGCATGGGAGTCTGCTATGCAAGGGGATATCTGAATCCTTAATCTCTCTCTCTCTCTCTCTCTCTCTCTGGCAGTCTCTTTTTCTCTCCCTCTATTCCTCCCTGTCCCTCTCTCCCTTTTTCTCTCTCCCTCCTCTCAGCTTCCATCCATATGTTCCGTCCTCCTCCCTATTTCTCTCCCTCTCCCTGTCTCTCGTCCTCCCACCCTCCCTCACTTCTCTCTCCATTACTACCTCTCTTTCTCTTTACCTCACTGTCCTTCTCACTCTCCAGCTCTCCCTCTCTCCATCCTATTCTTCCTCTTTCTCTCTCTCTCTGTCTCTTGCTTTCTCCCTCTCTCCCTCCTTACGTCCCTTCCTCCCTGATAAGTTTCACTATTACTAATCCCTTGCATTTATGTTCTAGCAATGGCAGCCTAGCATGCCCACTGGGACTGGCAGAGCACCACATTTAGTCTCCTGGCACAATAACACCTCCATAACCATATTAAAAGGCATCCCTTTTCCCTCAGTGACTTCAAACCAAGAAAAAACATATTCCTGGCTACACTTTCGAGAAAATCTTTCAGGCTCATGTCGACTTTGAGTTCATTAAAAGGAATTTTTGACAGATATCAAGCACAAAGAGGTGCCCAGGGGAACCATGAAGCACACCCAAGTATGGTTTTGGGCTTCACAAGGGAGAGTCACTCCTTGTCTTGGCAATGAGTGCAAGTATGATCCCCAGGCCTCTGATTGCCGTCTCTCAGAGAATGTCATTCACAATATAAACTTTGTTTTTAAAAGGAAATCCTTCAAGCACTCCACTTGCTGTCAGTTTCACTGGGTGATGGAAATCGAAGAGCCACACGATCAAGGTGTTACTCTCCATGGAGAAGCCCATACCCACACTTGGGGTGGTCTCACCCTTCCCGTGGGCATGCCTCTGTTAAGCTGTGTACTTAAGGTCTTTGCTCTAAGAGTCTTTAATGAGCTCTGCTTCATGCTGTCTTGTCCTGAGAAGCTTTCCATGGCAAAGCCAAGAACCCAGCTTTACCTGAGTAGGTGCAAGGCTGTAAACCGGGAAAGGACAATCCTCAGACTACACGTCCAGGAGTGCTGACTCTACCCTGACACCCTCTTACTGCAGATATAAGTAGCAAAAATTGATTGGCTCAAGGCTCTGAGGCAGAATCCAGAGGTGGCCAGATGTCCGGGTCCTTGTGAGGGTTGAGACAGAGAGTCTTTCCAGGACTCTCTTGCCTTCGGTATTTTGCTGGTGCTTGGGTTCCTTGGGTACTAGAACTGTCACTCTGTAAACTCCTCTCTGAACCCACATTTTTCCCTTGTGAAAGACATCAAGGCAGTAGGGTCAGGGCCCTAATGACATCATCTTAACTATTAATAACTGCGGTGACACTATTTCCAAACAAGGTCATATTCAAAGGTTCTAAGACTATAACAGGAATTGAGGTCATGGAAGGGAAACACCATTCAACCTATAACCTACTGTGCAAAACAACCTGTGTTTCAATAAAGAAGTAAATTTGAATTTTGAGGAGGACATCTGCTTGCATTCATGTATAAACGACATATTGCTCAACGACCAATAGCTTCATAGAAAATTACTTCACTTCTTCCTCACTCTTGGTCCTCTCGGGTAGCAGAATGTTCTAGAAGAACTGTCCTCCGTTCTATGACTCAGTGTCCCAGAAGACTTGTTTCCACCTTCATGATCCTCCACGAGGAACAGGTAAAGGGCGCACATTGTATCTGGTTTGCCTTTGTCTCAGCCTGGAAATAACCCTTTGAACTGACCCTCTGAAAGGATGCTCATGTGTGAGACAGGGCTACGGTATTTATCTGCCATAGGCTGGAAAGAGTGTGGAACAGATGGGCACCCCACAGGCTCTAAGCAGGAATGTCTGAAGAACTGGTGTTGTGACAGGTTGGACGCCAGGGCAAAAAGAGGTTTAATTTAGGAACTACATCTCCAGTCACTGTATTCCTAAAGACTGGAGAACGGAGTTGTCGTGGGCCCAGGAAGCTTTAGTAGGCCCACTGTCTAACACGGAAGGACTAGGAATACAGTGGATGCAGCAGTTTGGCGAGAAAATTGAGGACAGCTGCTGGATTCTTAAAATTCATATGACTGGTAAGACGGCTAAGTGAGTGTGGGCTACTGAGCAGTCTTCATCCGCTTCAGTTTCCTGTACTCTCCACAGAAGCAAACGGACCGTTGAAGGAAAATTAAGAAAAATGAACGCAGTAGTTCTTCTCCTATGGGACTCGATATTTAATGCTTTTAGCACTTTGAAGACACTAAAAGATCACTTCTTATGTATGATATTGAGGTTCTTCTAATAGTAAAAAATAAAGAAATTAGAACTTAGGTTAAACTAAAAGAATAAGAGAAAGCAAAATAACAATGTGCACACTGGGGAAACATTACAAGACACCTCTCCAGACAAAGATATTGCTCTAACTAAAATAGCAAAAACCTCCGACTGCTTTTCTGCAGATGTCAAACATGTATCACAAAAGCAACCACTGCAAGAGTGTCCATCCCCTCCAAGCGGCAGGCCTCCGACCTTCAAGGTTAATTTTAGCGTGTAGTCTTTAAACAATAGTTGAATATTGAATAGCCGATTTTTGGTATGCGTACTTGCTGTTATCTGAGGCAGGCTTGAAGAGTGAATTCTATTTGTTTCTTCAAGCTTGCTGATCCACTCTATACACTCTGCACTTCAGACCTCAACTATGGCTCTGTTTCCATGGGAAGGTCAGTTTATCAAAGAATAAGTTTTTATGATATATCTAGAGAAAGTGAGAATACTTCTCACATGAAAATAGGTAGTATTATTGTTGATAGGCTTTTTATCACCGTAAGGTAAAGATGGGAAAGGGGCAGAGCAGTTATGGACTTCGAATACTGACAAGGGGCCAGGCACCTTGTCAGTCCGGCACATCCATAGTTTGGGTATCATCAGCGCTCAAAAAGTCATTAAAGCGCTTGTCTTGTAGGTCCAAGGACACATGTAAAAAGGCCTGGCGTGACAGCTCACACATGTAAACCCAGTCCTAGGGAGCTGAAGATGGCCAGATCCTTGGGATTCACTGGGCAGCCAACATAGTTTACTCTGTGCAGTCCGGGACAAAGTGAGTCTAATAACCAAAGTGACAGCTCCAGAAAAACAATATCAAAGGTTGTCTCTACCGTCCTCATGCATGCACGTACAAATGCATAGCTACCTGCACATATATGTACCCGCCCACACAGAAGCACCCCAGACACATGGACACACAGACAAGAAAATCTCTTTGCATGAGAGAGGAGAAGAGTGGAGGGGAAAAAGAGAATATGTTGAGGGGTAGAGAATCCACAGCTTTCAATACTTCCCCAAGCTGGAGGGGATTGTGGTGTTTTGGGAAGGAGGAGGCACAGGACACCCGTATCCTCTTCATACAGGTCCCAATACCTCTGTGCAACCTTGGAGAGTTGCAGAGGTTTAGCATGCACCTTCTGTAAGAACAAACGTCTGATGGATGAAATGAGCAAACCATACGGAACCAACATCCTCTTTCCTGTTGGCAAATGTCACAATTTGCCAGAGGGAAGGAACATTCCTGGCAAACCCTCTCCTCCCCACCTCTGTAGACAGTACTTGCCTTCCCTTGGAAGCAGCCACTAGATAAGGCAGGTGGTCACACACAGATTGGATTATAGAAATTCCTCAGTCAGGAGCTGAGCCCTGTTTCTCCACAGCTGACAGCAGTTTCAAAATCAGCTGACATTTATTTTGGTGATATCCCATGGTTTGGAGGATTTCCCAGCCCTCAGGCCTGGTCCCCAGCTTGAGGATTTATACATGCTGAGCAGAGATGGATGCCTGAGGAGATGATTGAAAAGAGGAGGGCATGGGAGTCTGCTATGCAAGGGGATATCTGAATCCTTAATCTCTCTCTCTCTCTCTCTCTCTCTCTCTGGCAGTCTCTTTTTCTCTCCCTCTATTCCTCCCTGTCCCTCTCTCCCTTTTTCTCTCTCCCTCCTCTCAGCTTCCATCCATATGTTCCGTCCTCCTCCCTATTTCTCTCCCTCTCCCTGTCTCTCGTCCTCCCACCCTCCCTCACTTCTCTCTCCATTACTACCTCTCTTTCTCTTTACCTCACTGTCCTTCTCACTCTCCAGCTCTCCCTCTCTCCATCCTATTCTTCCTCTTTCTCTCTCTCTCTGTCTCTTGCTTTCTCCCTCTCTCCCTCCTTACGTCCCTTCCTCCCTGATAAGTTTCACTATTACTAATCCCTTGCATTTATGTTCTAGCAATGGCAGCCTAGCATGCCCACTGGGACTGGCAGAGCACCACATTTAGTCTCCTGGCACAATAACACCTCCATAACCATATTAAAAGGCATCCCTTTTCCCTCAGTGACTTCAAACCAAGAAAAAACATATTCCTGGCTACACTTTCGAGAAAATCTTTCAGGCTCATGTCGACTTTGAGTTCATTAAAAGGAATTTTTGACAGATATCAAGCACAAAGAGGTGCCCAGGGGAACCATGAAGCACACCCAAGTATGGTTTTGGGCTTCACAAGGGAGAGTCACTCCTTGTCTTGGCAATGAGTGCAAGTATGATCCCCAGGCCTCTGATTGCCGTCTCTCAGAGAATGTCATTCACAATATAAACTTTGTTTTTAAAAGGAAATCCTTCAAGCACTCCACTTGCTGTCAGTTTCACTGGGTGATGGAAATCGAAGAGCCACACGATCAAGGTGTTACTCTCCATGGAGAAGCCCATACCCACACTTGGGGTGGTCTCACCCTTCCCGTGGGCATGCCTCTGTTAAGCTGTGTACTTAAGGTCTTTGCTCTAAGAGTCTTTAATGAGCTCTGCTTCATGCTGTCTTGTCCTGAGAAGCTTTCCATGGCAAAGCCAAGAACCCAGCTTTACCTGAGTAGGTGCAAGGCTGTAAACCGGGAAAGGACAATCCTCAGACTACACGTCCAGGAGTGCTGACTCTACCCTGACACCCTCTTACTGCAGATATAAGTAGCAAAAATTGATTGGCTCAAGGCTCTGAGGCAGAATCCAGAGGTGGCCAGATGTCCGGGTCCTTGTGAGGGTTGAGACAGAGAGTCTTTCCAGGACTCTCTTGCCTTCGGTATTTTGCTGGTGCTTGGGTTCCTTGGGTACTAGAACTGTCACTCTGTAAACTCCTCTCTGAACCCACATTTTTCCCTTGTGAAAGACATCAAGGCAGTAGGGTCAGGGCCCTAATGACATCATCTTAACTATTAATAACTGCGGTGACACTATTTCCAAACAAGGTCATATTCAAAGGTTCTAAGACTATAACAGGAATTGAGGTCATGGAAGGGAAACACCATTCAACCTATAACCTACTGTGCAAAACAACCTGTGTTTCAATAAAGAAGTAAATTTGAATTTTGAGGAGGACATCTGCTTGCATTCATGTATAAACGACATATTGCTCAACGACCAATAGCTTCATAGAAAATTACTTCACTTCTTCCTCACTCTTGGTCCTCTCGGGTAGCAGAATGTTCTAGAAGAACTGTCCTCCGTTCTATGACTCAGTGTCCCAGAAGACTTGTTTCCACCTTCATGATCCTCCACGAGGAACAGGTAAAGGGCGCACATTGTATCTGGTTTGCCTTTGTCTCAGCCTGGAAATAACCCTTTGAACTGACCCTCTGAAAGGATGCTCATGTGTGAGACAGGGCTACGGTATTTATCTGCCATAGGCTGGAAAGAGTGTGGAACAGATGGGCACCCCACAGGCTCTAAGCAGGAATGTCTGAAGAACTGGTGTTGTGACAGGTTGGACGCCAGGGCAAAAAGAGGTTTAATTTAGGAACTACATCTCCAGTCACTGTATTCCTAAAGACTGGAGAACGGAGTTGTCGTGGGCCCAGGAAGCTTTAGTAGGCCCACTGTCTAACACGGAAGGACTAGGAATACAGTGGATGCAGCAGTTTGGCGAGAAAATTGAGGACAGCTGCTGGATTCTTAAAATTCATATGACTGGTAAGACGGCTAAGTGAGTGTGGGCTACTGAGCAGTCTTCATCCGCTTCAGTTTCCTGTACTCTCCACAGAAGCAAACGGACCGTTGAAGGAAAATTAAGAAAAATGAACGCAGTAGTTCTTCTCCTATGGGACTCGATATTTAATGCTTTTAGCACTTTGAAGACACTAAAAGATCACTTCTTATGTATGATATTGAGGTTCTTCTAATAGTAAAAAATAAAGAAATTAGAACTTAGGTTAAACTAAGAATAAGAGAAAGCAAAATAACAATGTGCACACTGGGGAAACATTACAAGACACCTCTCCAGACAAAGATATTGCTCTAACTAAAATAGCAAAAACCTCCGACTGCTTTTCTGCAGATGTCAAACATGTATCACAAAAGCAACCACTGCAAGAGTGTCCATCCCCTCCAAGCGGCAGGCCTCCGACCTTCAAGGTTAATTTTAGCGTGTAGTCTTTAAACAATAGTTGAATATTGAATAGCCGATTTTTGGTATGCGTACTTGCTGTTATCTGAGGCAGGCTTGAAGAGTGAATTCTATTTGTTTCTTCAAGCTTGCTGATCCACTCTATACACTCTGCACTTCAGACCTCAACTATGGCTCTGTTTCCATGGGAAGGTCAGTTTATCAAAGAATAAGTTTTTATGATATATCTAGAGAAAGTGAGAATACTTCTCACATGAAAATAGGTAGTATTATTGTTGATAGGCTTTTTATCACCGTAAGGTAAAGATGGGAAAGGGGCAGAGCAGTTATGGACTTCGAATACTGACAAGGGGCCAGGCACCTTGTCAGTCCGGCACATCCATAGTTTGGGTATCATCAGCGCTCAAAAAGTCATTAAAGCGCTTGTCTTGTAGGTCCAAGGACACATGTAAAAAGGCCTGGCGTGACAGCTCACACATGTAAACCCAGTCCTAGGGAGCTGAAGATGGCCAGATCCTTGGGATTCACTGGGCAGCCAACATAGTTTACTCTGTGCAGTCCGGGACAAAGTGAGTCTAATAACCAAAGTGACAGCTCCAGAAAAACAATATCAAAGGTTGTCTCTACCGTCCTCATGCATGCACGTACAAATGCATAGCTACCTGCACATATATGTACCCGCCCACACAGAAGCACCCCAGACACATGGACACACAGACAAGAAAATCTCTTTGCATGAGAGAGGAGAAGAGTGGAGGGGAAAAAGAGAATATGTTGAGGGGTAGAGAATCCACAGCTTTCAATACTTCCCAAGCTGGAGGGGATTGTGGTGTTTTGGGAAGGAGGAGGCACAGGACACCCGTATCCTCTTCATACAGGTCCCAATACCTCTGTGCAACCTTGGAGAGTTGCAGAGGTTTAGCATGCACCTTCTGTAAGAACAAACGTCTGATGGATGAAATGAGCAAACCATACGGAACCAACATCCTCTTTCCTGTTGGCAAATGTCACAATTTGCCAGAGGGAAGGAACATTCCTGGCAAACCCTCTCCTCCCCACCTCTGTAGACAGTACTTGCCTTCCCTTGGAAGCAGCCACTAGATAAGGCAGGTGGTCACACACAGATTGGATTATAGAAATTCCTCAGTCAGGAGCTGAGCCCTGTTTCTCCACAGCTGACAGCAGTTTCAAAATCAGCTGACATTTATTTTGGTGATATCCCATGGTTTGGAGGATTTCCCAGCCCTCAGGCCTGGTCCCCAGCTTGAGGATTTATACATGCTGAGCAGAGATGGATGCCTGAGGAGATGATTGAAAAGAGGAGGGCATGGGAGTCTGCTATGCAAGGGGATATCTGAATCCTTAATCTCTCTCTCTCTCTCTCTCTCTCTCTCTCTCTCTCTCTGGCAGTCTCTTTTTCTCTCCCTCTATTCCTCCCTGTCCCTCTCTCCCTTTTTCTCTCTCCCTCCTCTCAGCTTCCATCCATATGTTCCGTCCTCCTCCCTATTTCTCTCCCTCTCCCTGTCTCTCGTCCTCCCACCCTCCCTCACTTCTCTCTCCATTACTACCTCTCTTTCTCTTTACCTCACTGTCCTTCTCACTCTCCAGCTCTCCCTCTCTCCATCCTATTCTTCCTCTTTCTCTCTCTCTCTGTCTCTTGCTTTCTCCCTCTCTCCCTCCTTACGTCCCTTCCTCCCTGATAAGTTTCACTATTACTAATCCCTTGCATTTATGTTCTAGCAATGGCAGCCTAGCATGCCCACTGGGACTGGCAGAGCACCACATTTAGTCTCCTGGCACAATAACACCTCCATAACCATATTAAAAGGCATCCCTTTTCCCTCAGTGACTTCAAACCAAGAAAAAACATATTCCTGGCTACACTTTCGAGAAAATCTTTCAGGCTCATGTCGACTTTGAGTTCATTAAAAGGAATTTTTGACAGATATCAAGCACAAAGAGGTGCCCAGGGGAACCATGAAGCACACCCAAGTATGGTTTTGGGCTTCACAAGGGAGAGTCACTCCTTGTCTTGGCAATGAGTGCAAGTATGATCCCCAGGCCTCTGATTGCCGTCTCTCAGAGAATGTCATTCACAATATAAACTTTGTTTTTAAAAGGAAATCCTTCAAGCACTCCACTTGCTGTCAGTTTCACTGGGTGATGGAAATCGAAGAGCCACACGATCAAGGTGTTACTCTCCATGGAGAAGCCCATACCCACACTTGGGGTGGTCTCACCCTTCCCGTGGGCATGCCTCTGTTAAGCTGTGTACTTAAGGTCTTTGCTCTAAGAGTCTTTAATGAGCTCTGCTTCATGCTGTCTTGTCCTGAGAAGCTTTCCATGGCAAAGCCAAGAACCCAGCTTTACCTGAGTAGGTGCAAGGCTGTAAACCGGGAAAGGACAATCCTCAGACTACACGTCCAGGAGTGCTGACTCTACCCTGACACCCTCTTACTGCAGATATAAGTAGCAAAAATTGATTGGCTCAAGGCTCTGAGGCAGAATCCAGAGGTGGCCAGATGTCCGGGTCCTTGTGAGGGTTGAGACAGAGAGTCTTTCCAGGACTCTCTTGCCTTCGGTATTTTGCTGGTGCTTGGGTTCCTTGGGTACTAGAACTGTCACTCTGTAAACTCCTCTCTGAACCCACATTTTTCCCTTGTGAAAGACATCAAGGCAGTAGGGTCAGGGCCCTAATGACATCATCTTAACTATTAATAACTGCGGTGACACTATTTCCAAACAAGGTCATATTCAAAGGTTCTAAGACTATAACAGGAATTGAGGTCATGGAAGGGAAACACCATTCAACCTATAACCTACTGTGCAAAACAACCTGTGTTTCAATAAAGAAGTAAATTTGAATTTTGAGGAGGACATCTGCTTGCATTCATGTATAAAACGACATATTGCTCAACGACCAATAGCTTCATAGAAAATTACTTCACTTCTTCCTCACTCTTGGTCCTCTCGGGTAGCAGAATGTTCTAGAAGAACTGTCCTCCGTTCTATGACTCAGTGTCCCAGAAGACTTGTTTCCACCTTCATGATCCTCCACGAGGAACAGGTAAAGGGCGCACATTGTATCTGGTTTGCCTTTGTCTCAGCCTGGAAATAACCCTTTGAACTGACCCTCTGAAAGGATGCTCATGTGTGAGACAGGGCTACGGTATTTATCTGCCATAGGCTGGAAAGAGTGTGGAACAGATGGGCACCCCACAGGCTCTAAGCAGGAATGTCTGAAGAACTGGTGTTGTGACAGGTTGGACGCCAGGGCAAAAAGAGGTTTAATTTAGGAACTACATCTCCAGTCACTGTATTCCTAAAGACTGGAGAACGGAGTTGTCGTGGGCCCAGGAAGCTTTAGTAGGCCCACTGTCTAACACGGAAGGACTAGGAATACAGTGGATGCAGCAGTTTGGCGAGAAAATTGAGGACAGCTGCTGGATTCTTAAAATTCATATGACTGGTAAGACGGCTAAGTGAGTGTGGGCTACTGAGCAGTCTTCATCCGCTTCAGTTTCCTGTACTCTCCACAGAAGCAAACGGACCGTTGAAGGAAAATTAAGAAAAATGAACGCAGTAGTTCTTCTCCTATGGGACTCGATATTTAATGCTTTTAGCACTTTGAAGACACTAAAAGATCACTTCTTATGTATGATATTGAGGTTCTTCTAATAGTAAAAAATAAAGAAATTAGAACTTAGGTTAAACTAAGAATAAGAGAAAGCAAAATAACAATGTGCACACTGGGGAAACATTACAAGACACCTCTCCAGACAAAGATATTGCTCTAACTAAAATAGCAAAAACCTCCGACTGCTTTTCTGCAGATGTCAAACATGTATCACAAAAGCAACCACTGCAAGAGTGTCCATCCCCTCCAAGCGGCAGGCCTCCCGACCTTCAAGGTTAATTTTAGCGTGTAGTCTTTAAACAATAGTTGAATATTGAATAGCCGATTTTTGGTATGCGTACTTGCTGTTATCTGAGGCAGGCTTGAAGAGTGAATTCTATTTGTTTCTTCAAGCTTGCTGATCCACTCTATACACTCTGCACTTCAGACCTCAACTATGGCTCTGTTTCCATGGGAAGGTCAGTTTATCAAAGAATAAGTTTTTATGATATATCTAGAGAAAGTGAGAATACTTCTCACATGAAAATAGGTAGTATTATTGTTGATAGGCTTTTTATCACCGTAAGGTAAAGATGGGAAAGGGGCAGAGCAGTTATGGACTTCGAATACTGACAAGGGGCCAGGCACCTTGTCAGTCCGGCACATCCATAGTTTGGGTATCATCAGCGCTCAAAAAGTCATTAAAGCGCTTGTCTTGTAGGTCCAAGGACACATGTAAAAAGGCCTGGCGTGACAGCTCACACATGTAAACCCAGTCCTAGGGAGCTGAAGATGGCCAGATCCTTGGGATTCACTGGGCAGCCAACATAGTTTACTCTGTGCAGTCCGGGACAAAGTGAGTCTAATAACCAAAGTGACAGCTCCAGAAAAACAATATCAAAGGTTGTCTCTACCGTCCTCATGCATGCACGTACAAATGCATAGCTACCTGCACATATATGTACCCGCCCACACAGAAGCACCCCAGACACATGGACACACAGACAAGAAAATCTCTTTGCATGAGAGAGGAGAAGAGTGGAGGGGAAAAAGAGAATATGTTGAGGGGTAGAGAATCCACAGCTTTCAATACTTCCCAAGCTGGAGGGGATTGTGGTGTTTTGGGAAGGAGGAGGCACAGGACACCCGTATCCTCTTCATACAGGTCCCAATACCTCTGTGCAACCTTGGAGAGTTGCAGAGGTTTAGCATGCACCTTCTGTAAGAACAAACGTCTGATGGACGAAATGAGCAAACCATACGGAACCAACATCCTCTTTCCTGTTGGCAAATGTCACAATTTGCCAGAGGGAAGGAACATTCCTGGCAAACCCTCTCCTCCCCACCTCTGTAGACAGTACTTGCCTTCCCTTGGAAGCAGCCACTAGATAAGGCAGGTGGTCACACACAGATTGGATTATAGAAATTCCTCAGTCAGGAGCTGAGCCCTGTTTCTCCACAGCTGACAGCAGTTTCAAAATCAGCTGACATTTATTTTGGTGATATCCCATGGTTTGGAGGATTTCCCAGCCCTCAGGCCTGGTCCCCAGCTTGAGGATTTATACATGCTGAGCAGAGATGGATGCCTGAGGAGATGATTGAAAAGAGGAGGGCATGGGAGTCTGCTATGCAAGGGGATATCTGAATCCTTAATCTCTCTCTCTCTCTCTCTCTCTCTCTCTCTCTCTCTCTGGCAGTCTCTTTTTCTCTCCCTCTATTCCTCCCTGTCCCTCTCTCCCTTTTTCTCTCTCCCTCCTCTCAGCTTCCATCCATATGTTCCGTCCTCCTCCCTATTTCTCTCTCCCTCTCCCTGTCTCTCGTCCTCCCACCCTCCCTCACTTCTCTCTCCATTACTACCTCTCTTTCTCTTTACCTCACTGTCCTTCTCACTCTCCAGCTCTCCCTCTCTCCATCCTATTCTTCCTCTTTCTCTCTCTCTCTGTCTCTTGCTTTCTCCCTCTCTCCCTCCTTACGTCCCTTCCTCCCTGATAAGTTTCACTATTACTAATCCCTTGCATTTATGTTCTAGCAATGGCAGCCTAGCATGCCCACTGGGACTGGCAGAGCACCACATTTAGTCTCCTGGCACAATAACACCTCCATAACCATATTAAAAGGCATCCCTTTTCCCTCAGTGACTTCAAACCAAGAAAAAACATATTCCTGGCTACACTTTCGAGAAAATCTTTCAGGCTCATGTCGACTTTGAGTTCATTAAAAGGAATTTTTGACAGATATCAAGCACAAAGAGGTGCCCAGGGGAACCATGAAGCACACCCAAGTATGGTTTTGGGCTTCACAAGGGAGAGTCACTCCTTGTCTTGGCAATGAGTGCAAGTATGATCCCCAGGCCTCTGATTGCCGTCTCTCAGAGAATGTCATTCACAATATAAACTTTGTTTTTAAAAGGAAATCCTTCAAGCACTCCACTTGCTGTCAGTTTCACTGGGTGATGGAAATCGAAGAGCCACACGATCAAGGTGTTACTCTCCATGGAGAAGCCCATACCCACACTTGGGGTGGTCTCACCCTTCCCGTGGGCATGCCTCTGTTAAGCTGTGTACTTAAGGTCTTTGCTCTAAGAGTCTTTAATGAGCTCTGCTTCATGCTGTCTTGTCCTGAGAAGCTTTCCATGGCAAAGCCAAGAACCCAGCTTTACCTGAGTAGGTGCAAGGCTGTAAACCGGGAAAGGACAATCCTCAGACTACACGTCCAGGAGTGCTGACTCTACCCTGACACCCTCTTACTGCAGATATAAGTAGCAAAAATTGATTGGCTCAAGGCTCTGAGGCAGAATCCAGAGGTGGCCAGATGTCCGGGTCCTTGTGAGGGTTGAGACAGAGAGTCTTTCCAGGACTCTCTTGCCTTCGGTATTTTGCTGGTGCTTGGGTTCCTTGGGTACTAGAACTGTCACTCTGTAAACTCCTCTCTGAACCCACATTTTTCCCTTGTGAAAGACATCAAGGCAGTAGGGTCAGGGCCCTAATGACATCATCTTAACTATTAATAACTGCGGTGACACTATTTCCAAACAAGGTCATATTCAAAGGTTCTAAGACTATAACAGGAATTGAGGTCATGGAAGGGAAACACCATTCAACCTATAACCTACTGTGCAAAACAACCTGTGTTTCAATAAAGAAGTAAATTTGAATTTTGAGGAGGACATCTGCTTGCATTCATGTATAAACGACATATTGCTCAACGACCAATAGCTTCATAGAAAATTACTTCACTTCTTCCTCACTCTTGGTCCTCTCGGGTAGCAGAATGTTCTAGAAGAACTGTCCTCCGTTCTATGACTCAGTGTCCCAGAAGACTTGTTTCCACCTTCATGATCCTCCACGAGGAACAGGTAAAGGGCGCACATTGTATCTGGTTTGCCTTTGTCTCAGCCTGGAAATAACCCTTTGAACTGACCCTCTGAAAGGATGCTCATGTGTGAGACAGGGCTACGGTATTTATCTGCCATAGGCTGGAAAGAGTGTGGAACAGATGGGCACCCCACAGGCTCTAAGCAGGAATGTCTGAAGAACTGGTGTTGTGACAGGTTGGACGCCAGGGCAAAAAGAGGTTTAATTTAGGAACTACATCTCCAGTCACTGTATTCCTAAAGACTGGAGAACGGAGTTGTCGTGGGCCCAGGAAGCTTTAGTAGGCCCACTGTCTAACACGGAAGGACTAGGAATACAGTGGATGCAGCAGTTTGGCGAGAAAATTGAGGACAGCTGCTGGATTCTTAAAATTCATATGACTGGTAAGACGGCTAAGTGAGTGTGGGCTACTGAGCAGTCTTCATCCGCTTCAGTTTCCTGTACTCTCCACAGAAGCAAACGGACCGTTGAAGGAAAATTAAGAAAAATGAACGCAGTAGTTCTTCTCCTATGGGACTCGATATTTAATGCTTTTAGCACTTTGAAGACACTAAAAGATCACTTCTTATGTATGATATTGAGGTTCTTCTAATAGTAAAAAATAAAGAAATTAGAACTTAGGTTAAACTAAGAATAAGAGAAAGCAAAATAACAATGTGCACACTGGGGAAACATTACAAGACACCTCTCCAGACAAAGATATTGCTCTAACTAAAATAGCAAAAACCTCCGACTGCTTTTCTGCAGATGTCAAACATGTATCACAAAAGCAACCACTGCAAGAGTGTCCATCCCCTCCAAGCGGCAGGCCTCCGACCTTCAAGGTTAATTTTAGCGTGTAGTCTTTAAACAATAGTTGAATATTGAATAGCCGATTTTTGGTATGCGTACTTGCTGTTATCTGAGGCAGGCTTGAAGAGTGAATTCTATTTGTTTCTTCAAGCTTGCTGATCCACTCTATACACTCTGCACTTCAGACCTCAACTATGGCTCTGTTTCCATGGGAAGGTCAGTTTATCAAAGAATAAGTTTTTATGATATATCTAGAGAAAGTGAGAATACTTCTCACATGAAAATAGGTAGTATTATTGTTGATAGGCTTTTTATCACCGTAAGGTAAAGATGGGAAAGGGGCAGAGCAGTTATGGACTTCGAATACTGACAAGGGGCCAGGCACCTTGTCAGTCCGGCACATCCATAGTTTGGGTATCATCAGCGCTCAAAAAGTCATTAAAGCGCTTGTCTTGTAGGTCCAAGGACACATGTAAAAAGGCCTGGCGTGACAGCTCACACATGTAAACCCAGTCCTAGGGAGCTGAAGATGGCCAGATCCTTGGGATTCACTGGGCAGCCAACATAGTTTACTCTGTGCAGTCCGGGACAAAGTGAGTCTAATAACCAAAGTGACAGCTCCAGAAAAACAATATCAAAGGTTGTCTCTACCGTCCTCATGCATGCACGTACAAATGCATAGCTACCTGCACATATATGTACCCGCCCACACAGAAGCACCCCAGACACATGGACACACAGACAAGAAAATCTCTTTGCATGAGAGAGGAGAAGAGTGGAGGGGAAAAAGAGAATATGTTGAGGGGTAGAGAATCCACAGCTTTCAATACTTCCCAAGCTGGAGGGGATTGTGGTGTTTTGGGAAGGAGGAGGCACAGGACACCCGTATCCTCTTCATACAGGTCCCAATACCTCTGTGCAACCTTGGAGAGTTGCAGAGGTTTAGCATGCACCTTCTGTAAGAACAAACGTCTGATGGACGAAATGAGCAAACCATACGGAACCAACATCCTCTTTCCTGTTGGCAAATGTCACAATTTGCCAGAGGGAAGGAACATTCCTGGCAAACCCTCTCCTCCCCACCTCTGTAGACAGTACTTGCCTTCCCTTGGAAGCAGCCACTAGATAAGGCAGGTGGTCACACACAGATTGGATTATAGAAATTCCTCAGTCAGGAGCTGAGCCCTGTTTCTCCACAGCTGACAGCAGTTTCAAAATCAGCTGACATTTATTTTGGTGATATCCCATGGTTTGGAGGATTTCCCAGCCCTCAGGCCTGGTCCCCAGCTTGAGGATTTATACATGCTGAGCAGAGATGGATGCCTGAGGAGATGATTGAAAAGAGGAGGGCATGGGAGTCTGCTATGCAAGGGGATATCTGAATCCTTAATCTCTCTCTCTCTCTCTCTCTCTCTCTCTCTCTCTCTCTCTCTGGCAGTCTCTTTTTCTCTCCCTCTATTCCTCCCTGTCCCTCTCTCCCTTTTTCTCTCTCCCTCCTCTCAGCTTCCATCCATATGTTCCGTCCTCCTCCCTATTTCTCTCCCTCTCCCTGTCTCTCGTCCTCCCACCCTCCCTCACTTCTCTCTCCATTACTACCTCTCTTTCTCTTTACCTCACTGTCCTTCTCACTCTCCAGCTCTCCCTCTCTCCATCCTATTCTTCCTCTTTCTCTCTCTCTCTGTCTCTTGCTTTCTCCCTCTCTCCCTCCTTACGTCCCTTCCTCCCTGATAAGTTTCACTATTACTAATCCCTTGCATTTATGTTCTAGCAATGGCAGCCTAGCATGCCCACTGGGACTGGCAGAGCACCACATTTAGTCTCCTGGCACAATAACACCTCCATAACCATATTAAAAGGCATCCCTTTTCCCTCAGTGACTTCAAACCAAGAAAAAACATATTCCTGGCTACACTTTCGAGAAAATCTTTCAGGCTCATGTCGACTTTGAGTTCATTAAAAGGAATTTTTGACAGATATCAAGCACAAAGAGGTGCCCAGGGGAACCATGAAGCACACCCAAGTATGGTTTTGGGCTTCACAAGGGAGAGTCACTCCTTGTCTTGGCAATGAGTGCAAGTATGATCCCCAGGCCTCTGATTGCCGTCTCTCAGAGAATGTCATTCACAATATAAACTTTGTTTTTAAAAGGAAATCCTTCAAGCACTCCACTTGCTGTCAGTTTCACTGGGTGATGGAAATCGAAGAGCCACACGATCAAGGTGTTACTCTCCATGGAGAAGCCCATACCCACACTTGGGGTGGTCTCACCCTTCCCGTGGGCATGCCTCTGTTAAGCTGTGTACTTAAGGTCTTTGCTCTAAGAGTCTTTAATGAGCTCTGCTTCATGCTGTCTTGTCCTGAGAAGCTTTCCATGGCAAAGCCAAGAACCCAGCTTTACCTGAGTAGGTGCAAGGCTGTAAACCGGGAAAGGACAATCCTCAGACTACACGTCCAGGAGTGCTGACTCTACCCTGACACCCTCTTACTGCAGATATAAGTAGCAAAAATTGATTGGCTCAAGGCTCTGAGGCAGAATCCAGAGGTGGCCAGATGTCCGGGTCCTTGTGAGGGTTGAGACAGAGAGTCTTTCCAGGACTCTCTTGCCTTCGGTATTTTGCTGGTGCTTGGGTTCCTTGGGTACTAGAACTGTCACTCTGTAAACTCCTCTCTGAACCCACATTTTTCCCTTGTGAAAGACATCAAGGCAGTAGGGTCAGGGCCCTAATGACATCATCTTAACTATTAATAACTGCGGTGACACTATTTCCAAACAAGGTCATATTCAAAGGTTCTAAGACTATAACAGGAATTGAGGTCATGGAAGGGAAACACCATTCAACCTATAACCTACTGTGCAAAACAACCTGTGTTTCAATAAAGAAGTAAATTTGAATTTTGAGGAGGACATCTGCTTGCATTCATGTATAAACGACATATTGCTCAACGACCAATAGCTTCATAGAAAATTACTTCACTTCTTCCTCACTCTTGGTCCTCTCGGGTAGCAGAATGTTCTAGAAGAACTGTCCTCCGTTCTATGACTCAGTGTCCCAGAAGACTTGTTTCCACCTTCATGATCCTCCACGAGGAACAGGTAAAGGGCGCACATTGTATCTGGTTTGCCTTTGTCTCAGCCTGGAAATAACCCTTTGAACTGACCCTCTGAAAGGATGCTCATGTGTGAGACAGGGCTACGGTATTTATCTGCCATAGGCTGGAAAGAGTGTGGAACAGATGGGCACCCCACAGGCTCTAAGCAGGAATGTCTGAAGAACTGGTGTTGTGACAGGTTGGACGCCAGGGCAAAAAGAGGTTTAATTTAGGAACTACATCTCCAGTCACTGTATTCCTAAAGACTGGAGAACGGAGTTGTCGTGGGCCCAGGAAGCTTTAGTAGGCCCACTGTCTAACACGGAAGGACTAGGAATACAGTGGATGCAGCAGTTTGGCGAGAAAATTGAGGACAGCTGCTGGATTCTTAAAATTCATATGACTGGTAAGACGGCTAAGTGAGTGTGGGCTACTGAGCAGTCTTCATCCGCTTCAGTTTCCTGTACTCTCCACAGAAGCAAACGGACCGTTGAAGGAAAATTAAGAAAAATGAACGCAGTAGTTCTTCTCCTATGGGACTCGATATTTAATGCTTTTAGCACTTTGAAGACACTAAAAGATCACTTCTTATGTATGATATTGAGGTTCTTCTAATAGTAAAAAATAAAGAAATTAGAACTTAGGTTAAACTAAGAATAAGAGAAAGCAAAATAACAATGTGCACACTGGGGAAACATTACAAGACACCTCTCCAGACAAAGATATTGCTCTAACTAAAATAGCAAAAACCTCCGACTGCTTTTCTGCAGATGTCAAACATGTATCACAAAAGCAACCACTGCAAGAGTGTCCATCCCCTCCAAGCGGCAGGCCTCCGACCTTCAAGGTTAATTTTAGCGTGTAGTCTTTAAACAATAGTTGAATATTGAATAGCCGATTTTTGGTATGCGTACTTGCTGTTATCTGAGGCAGGCTTGAAGAGTGAATTCTATTTGTTTCTTCAAGCTTGCTGATCCACTCTATACACTCTGCACTTCAGACCTCAACTATGGCTCTGTTTCCATGGGAAGGTCAGTTTATCAAAGAATAAGTTTTTATGATATATCTAGAGAAAGTGAGAATACTTCTCACATGAAAATAGGTAGTATTATTGTTGATAGGCTTTTTATCACCGTAAGGTAAAGATGGGAAAGGGGCAGAGCAGTTATGGACTTCGAATACTGACAAGGGGCCAGGCACCTTGTCAGTCCGGCACATCCATAGTTTGGGTATCATCAGCGCTCAAAAAGTCATTAAAGCGCTTGTCTTGTAGGTCCAAGGACACATGTAAAAAGGCCTGGCGTGACAGCTCACACATGTAAACCCAGTCCTAGGGAGCTGAAGATGGCCAGATCCTTGGGATTCACTGGGCAGCCAACATAGTTTACTCTGTGCAGTCCGGGACAAAGTGAGTCTAATAACCAAAGTGACAGCTCCAGAAAAACAATATCAAAGGTTGTCTCTACCGTCCTCATGCATGCACGTACAAATGCATAGCTACCTGCACATATATGTACCCGCCCACACAGAAGCACCCCAGACACATGGACACACAGACAAGAAAATCTCTTTGCATGAGAGAGGAGAAGAGTGGAGGGGAAAAAGAGAATATGTTGAGGGGTAGAGAATCCACAGCTTTCAATACTTCCCAAGCTGGAGGGGATTGTGGTGTTTTGGGAAGGAGGAGGCACAGGACACCCGTATCCTCTTCATACAGGTCCCAATACCTCTGTGCAACCTTGGAGAGTTGCAGAGGTTTAGCATGCACCTTCTGTAAGAACAAACGTCTGATGGACGAAATGAGCAAACCATACGGAACCAACATCCTCTTTCCTGTTGGCAAATGTCACAATTTGCCAGAGGGAAGGAACATTCCTGGCAAACCCTCTCCTCCCCACCTCTGTAGACAGTACTTGCCTTCCCTTGGAAGCAGCCACTAGATAAGGCAGGTGGTCACACACAGATTGGATTATAGAAATTCCTCAGTCAGGAGCTGAGCCCTGTTTCTCCACAGCTGACAGCAGTTTCAAAATCAGCTGACATTTTATTTTGGTGATATCCCATGGTTTGGAGGATTTCCCAGCCCTCAGGCCTGGTCCCCAGCTTGAGGATTTATACATGCTGAGCAGAGATGGATGCCTGAGGAGATGATTGAAAAGAGGAGGGCATGGGAGTCTGCTATGCAAGGGGATATCTGAATCCTTAATCTCTCTCTCTCTCTCTCTCTCTCTCTCTCTCTCTCTCTGGCAGTCTCTTTTTCTCTCCCTCTATTCCTCCCTGTCCCTCTCTCCCTTTTTCTCTCTCCCTCCTCTCAGCTTCCATCCATATGTTCCGTCCTCCTCCCTATTTCTCTCCCTCTCCCTGTCTCTCGTCCTCCCACCCTCCCTCACTTCTCTCTCCATTACTACCTCTCTTTCTCTTTACCTCACTGTCCTTCTCACTCTCCAGCTCTCCCTCTCTCCATCCTATTCTTCCTCTTTCTCTCTCTCTCTGTCTCTTGCTTTCTCCCTCTCTCCCTCCTTACGTCCCTTCCTCCCTGATAAGTTTCACTATTACTAATCCCTTGCATTTATGTTCTAGCAATGGCAGCCTAGCATGCCCACTGGGACTGGCAGAGCACCACATTTAGTCTCCTGGCACAATAACACCTCCATAACCATATTAAAAGGCATCCCTTTTCCCTCAGTGACTTCAAACCAAGAAAAAACATATTCCTGGCTACACTTTCGAGAAAATCTTTCAGGCTCATGTCGACTTTGAGTTCATTAAAAGGAATTTTTGACAGATATCAAGCACAAAGAGGTGCCCAGGGGAACCATGAAGCACACCCAAGTATGGTTTTGGGCTTCACAAGGGAGAGTCACTCCTTGTCTTGGCAATGAGTGCAAGTATGATCCCCAGGCCTCTGATTGCCGTCTCTCAGAGAATGTCATTCACAATATAAACTTTGTTTTTAAAAGGAAATCCTTCAAGCACTCCACTTGCTGTCAGTTTCACTGGGTGATGGAAATCGAAGAGCCACACGATCAAGGTGTTACTCTCCATGGAGAAGCCCATACCCACACTTGGGGTGGTCTCACCCTTCCCGTGGGCATGCCTCTGTTAAGCTGTGTACTTAAGGTCTTTGCTCTAAGAGTCTTTAATGAGCTCTGCTTCATGCTGTCTTGTCCTGAGAAGCTTTCCATGGCAAAGCCAAGAACCCAGCTTTACCTGAGTAGGTGCAAGGCTGTAAACCGGGAAAGGACAATCCTCAGACTACACGTCCAGGAGTGCTGACTCTACCCTGACACCCTCTTACTGCAGATATAAGTAGCAAAAATTGATTGGCTCAAGGCTCTGAGGCAGAATCCAGAGGTGGCCAGATGTCCGGGTCCTTGTGAGGGTTGAGACAGAGAGTCTTTCCAGGACTCTCTTGCCTTCGGTATTTTGCTGGTGCTTGGGTTCCTTGGGTACTAGAACTGTCACTCTGTAAACTCCTCTCTGAACCCACATTTTTCCCTTGTGAAAGACATCAAGGCAGTAGGGTCAGGGCCCTAATGACATCATCTTAACTATTAATAACTGCGGTGACACTATTTCCAAACAAGGTCATATTCAAAGGTTCTAAGACTATAACAGGAATTGAGGTCATGGAAGGGAAACACCATTCAACCTATAACCTACTGTGCAAAACAACCTGTGTTTCAATAAAGAAGTAAATTTGAATTTTGAGGAGGACATCTGCTTGCATTCATGTATAAACGACATATTGCTCAACGACCAATAGCTTCATAGAAAATTACTTCACTTCTTCCTCACTCTTGGTCCTCTCGGGTAGCAGAATGTTCTAGAAGAACTGTCCTCCGTTCTATGACTCAGTGTCCCAGAAGACTTGTTTCCACCTTCATGATCCTCCACGAGGAACAGGTAAAGGGCGCACATTGTATCTGGTTTGCCTTTGTCTCAGCCTGGAAATAACCCTTTGAACTGACCCTCTGAAAGGATGCTCATGTGTGAGACAGGGCTACGGTATTTATCTGCCATAGGCTGGAAAGAGTGTGGAACAGATGGGCACCCCACAGGCTCTAAGCAGGAATGTCTGAAGAACTGGTGTTGTGACAGGTTGGACGCCAGGGCAAAAAGAGGTTTAATTTAGGAACTACATCTCCAGTCACTGTATTCCTAAAGACTGGAGAACGGAGTTGTCGTGGGCCCAGGAAGCTTTAGTAGGCCCACTGTCTAACACGGAAGGACTAGGAATACAGTGGATGCAGCAGTTTGGCGAGAAAATTGAGGACAGCTGCTGGATTCTTAAAATTCATATGACTGGTAAGACGGCTAAGTGAGTGTGGGCTACTGAGCAGTCTTCATCCGCTTCAGTTTCCTGTACTCTCCACAGAAGCAAACGGACCGTTGAAGGAAAATTAAGAAAAATGAACGCAGTAGTTCTTCTCCTATGGGACTCGATATTTAATGCTTTTAGCACTTTGAAGACACTAAAAGATCACTTCTTATGTATGATATTGAGGTTCTTCTAATAGTAAAAAATAAAGAAATTAGAACTTAGGTTAAACTAAGAATAAGAGAAAGCAAAATAACAATGTGCACACTGGGGAAACATTACAAGACACCTCTCCAGACAAAGATATTGCTCTAACTAAAATAGCAAAAACCTCCGACTGCTTTTCTGCAGATGTCAAACATGTATCACAAAAGCAACCACTGCAAGAGTGTCCATCCCCTCCAAGCGGCAGGCCTCCGACCTTCAAGGTTAATTTTAGCGTGTAGTCTTTAAACAATAGTTGAATATTGAATAGCCGATTTTTGGTATGCGTACTTGCTGTTATCTGAGGCAGGCTTGAAGAGTGAATTCTATTTGTTTCTTCAAGCTTGCTGATCCACTCTATACACTCTGCACTTCAGACCTCAACTATGGCTCTGTTTCCATGGGAAGGTCAGTTTATCGAAGAATAAGTTTTTATGATATATCTAGAGAAAGTGAGAATACTTCTCACATGAAAATAGGTAGTATTATTGTTGATAGGCTTTTTATCACCGTAAGGTAAAGATGGGAAAGGGGCAGAGCAGTTATGGACTTCGAATACTGACAAGGGGCCAGGCACCTTGTCAGTCCGGCACATCCATAGTTTGGGTATCATCAGCGCTCAAAAAGTCATTAAAGCGCTTGTCTTGTAGGTCCAAGGACACATGTAAAAAGGCCTGGCGTGACAGCTCACACATGTAAACCCAGTCCTAGGGAGCTGAAGATGGCCAGATCCTTGGGATTCACTGGGCAGCCAACATAGTTTACTCTGTGCAGTCCGGGACAAAGTGAGTCTAATAACCAAAGTGACAGCTCCAGAAAAACAATATCAAAGGTTGTCTCTACCGTCCTCATGCATGCACGTACAAATGCATAGCTACCTGCACATATATGTACCCGCCCACACAGAAGCACCCCAGACACATGGACACACAGACAAGAAAATCTCTTTGCATGAGAGAGGAGAAGAGTGGAGGGGAAAAAGAGAATATGTTGAGGGGTAGAGAATCCACAGCTTTCAATACTTCCCAAGCTGGAGGGGATTGTGGTGT
This sequence comes from Cricetomys ansorgei, assembly GCA_026225945.1. Classification (NCBI taxonomy): domain Eukaryota; kingdom Metazoa; phylum Chordata; class Mammalia; order Rodentia; family Nesomyidae; genus Cricetomys; species Cricetomys ansorgei. The sequence goes on from JAMJFZ010002251.1 coordinate 41,501, forward strand.
TTTGGGAAGGAGGAGGCACAGGACACCCGTATCCTCTTCATACAGGTCCCAATACCTCTGTGCAACCTTGGAGAGTTGCAGAGGTTTAGCATGCACCTTCTGTAAGAACAAACGTCTGATGGACGAAATGAGCAAACCATACGGAACCAACATCCTCTTTCCTGTTGGCAAATGTCACAATTTGCCAGAGGGAAGGAACATTCCTGGCAAACCCTCTCCTCCCCACCTCTGTAGACAGTACTTGCCTTCCCTTGGAAGCAGCCACTAGATAAGGCAGGTGGTCACACACAGATTGGATTATAGAAATTCCTCAGTCAGGAGCTGAGCCCTGTTTCTCCACAGCTGACAGCAGTTTCAAAATCAGCTGACATTTATTTTGGTGATATCCCATGGTTTGGAGGATTTCCCAGCCCTCAGGCCTGGTCCCCAGCTTGAGGATTTATACATGCTGAGCAGAGATGGATGCCTGAGGAGATGATTGAAAAGAGGAGGGCATGGGAGTCTGCTATGCAAGGGGATATCTGAATCCTTAATCTCTCTCTCTCTCTCTCTCTCTCTCTCTCTCTCTCTGGCAGTCTCTTTTTCTCTCCCTCTATTCCTCCCTGTCCCTCTCTCCCTTTTTCTCTCTCCCTCCTCTCAGCTTCCATCCATATGTTCCGTCCTCCTCCCTATTTCTCTCCCTCTCCCTGTCTCTCGTCCTCCCACCCTCCCTCACTTCTCTCTCCATTACTACCTCTCTTTCTCTTTACCTCACTGTCCTTCTCACTCTCCAGCTCTCCCTCTCTCCATCCTATTCTTCCTCTTTCTCTCTCTCTCTGTCTCTTGCTTTCTCCCTCTCTCCCTCCTTACGTCCCTTCCTCCCTGATAAGTTTCACTATTACTAATCCCTTGCATTTATGTTCTAGCAATGGCAGCCTAGCATGCCCACTGGGACTGGCAGAGCACCACATTTAGTCTCCTGGCACAATAACACCTCCATAACCATATTAAAAGGCATCCCTTTTCCCTCAGTGACTTCAAACCAAGAAAAAACATATTCCTGGCTACACTTTCGAGAAAATCTTTCAGGCTCATGTCGACTTTGAGTTCATTAAAAGGAATTTTTGACAGATATCAAGCACAAAGAGGTGCCCAGGGGAACCATGAAGCACACCCAAGTATGGTTTTGGGCTTCACAAGGGAGAGTCACTCCTTGTCTTGGCAATGAGTGCAAGTATGATCCCCAGGCCTCTGATTGCCGTCTCTCAGAGAATGTCATTCACAATATAAACTTTGTTTTTAAAAGGAAATCCTTCAAGCACTCCACTTGCTGTCAGTTTCACTGGGTGATGGAAATCGAAGAGCCACACGATCAAGGTGTTACTCTCCATGGAGAAGCCCATACCCACACTTGGGGTGGTCTCACCCTTCCCGTGGGCATGCCTCTGTTAAGCTGTGTACTTAAGGTCTTTGCTCTAAGAGTCTTTAATGAGCTCTGCTTCATGCTGTCTTGTCCTGAGAAGCTTTCCATGGCAAAGCCAAGAACCCAGCTTTACCTGAGTAGGTGCAAGGCTGTAAACCGGGAAAGGACAATCCTCAGACTACACGTCCAGGAGTGCTGACTCTACCCTGACACCCTCTTACTGCAGATATAAGTAGCAAAAATTGATTGGCTCAAGGCTCTGAGGCAGAATCCAGAGGTGGCCAGATGTCCGGGTCCTTGTGAGGGTTGAGACAGAGAGTCTTTCCAGGACTCTCTTGCCTTCGGTATTTTGCTGGTGCTTGGGTTCCTTGGGTACTAGAACTGTCACTCTGTAAACTCCTCTCTGAACCCACATTTTTCCCTTGTGAAAGACATCAAGGCAGTAGGGTCAGGGCCCTAATGACATCATCTTAACTATTAATAACTGCGGTGACACTATTTCCAAACAAGGTCATATTCAAAGGTTCTAAGACTATAACAGGAATTGAGGTCATGGAAGGGAAACACCATTCAACCTATAACCTACTGTGCAAAACAACCTGTGTTTCAATAAAGAAGTAAATTTGAATTTTGAGGAGGACATCTGCTTGCATTCATGTATAAACGACATATTGCTCAACGACCAATAGCTTCATAGAAAATTACTTCACTTCTTCCTCACTCTTGGTCCTCTCGGGTAGCAGAATGTTCTAGAAGAACTGTCCTCCGTTCTATGACTCAGTGTCCCAGAAGACTTGTTTCCACCTTCATGATCCTCCACGAGGAACAGGTAAAGGGCGCACATTGTATCTGGTTTGCCTTTGTCTCAGCCTGGAAATAACCCTTTGAACTGACCCTCTGAAAGGATGCTCATGTGTGAGACAGGGCTACGGTATTTATCTGCCATAGGCTGGAAAGAGTGTGGAACAGATGGGCACCCCACAGGCTCTAAGCAGGAATGTCTGAAGAACTGGTGTTGTGACAGGTTGGACGCCAGGGCAAAAAGAGGTTTAATTTAGGAACTACATCTCCAGTCACTGTATTCCTAAAGACTGGAGAACGGAGTTGTCGTGGGCCCAGGAAGCTTTAGTAGGCCCACTGTCTAACACGGAAGGACTAGGAATACAGTGGATGCAGCAGTTTGGCGAGAAAATTGAGGACAGCTGCTGGATTCTTAAAATTCATATGACTGGTAAGACGGCTAAGTGAGTGTGGGCTACTGAGCAGTCTTCATCCGCTTCAGTTTCCTGTACTCTCCACAGAAGCAAACGGACCGTTGAAGGAAAATTAAGAAAAATGAACGCAGTAGTTCTTCTCCTATGGGACTCGATATTTAATGCTTTTAGCACTTTGAAGACACTAAAAGATCACTTCTTATGTATGATATTGAGGTTCTTCTAATAGTAAAAAATAAAGAAATTAGAACTTAGGTTAAACTAAGAATAAGAGAAAGCAAAATAACAATGTGCACACTGGGGAAACATTACAAGACACCTCTCCAGACAAAGATATTGCTCTAACTAAAATAGCAAAAACCTCCGACTGCTTTTCTGCAGATGTCAAACATGTATCACAAAAGCAACCACTGCAAGAGTGTCCATCCCCTCCAAGCGGCAGGCCTCCGACCTTCAAGGTTAATTTTAGCGTGTAGTCTTTAAACAATAGTTGAATATTGAATAGCCGATTTTTGGTATGCGTACTTGCTGTTATCTGAGGCAGGCTTGAAGAGTGAATTCTATTTGTTTCTTCAAGCTTGCTGATCCACTCTATACACTCTGCACTTCAGACCTCAACTATGGCTCTGTTTCCATGGGAAGGTCAGTTTATCGAAGAATAAGTTTTTATGATATATCTAGAGAAAGTGAGAATACTTCTCACATGAAAATAGGTAGTATTATTGTTGATAGGCTTTTTATCACCGTAAGGTAAAGATGGGAAAGGGGCAGAGCAGTTATGGACTTCGAATACTGACAAGGGGCCAGGCACCTTGTCAGTCCGGCACATCCATAGTTTGGGTATCATCAGCGCTCAAAAAGTCATTAAAGCGCTTGTCTTGTAGGTCCAAGGACACATGTAAAAAGGCCTGGCGTGACAGCTCACACATGTAAACCCAGTCCTAGGGAGCTGAAGATGGCCAGATCCTTGGGATTCACTGGGCAGCCAACATAGTTTACTCTGTGCAGTCCGGGACAAAGTGAGTCTAATAACCAAAGTGACAGCTCCAGAAAAACAATATCAAAGGTTGTCTCTACCGTCCTCATGCATGCACGTACAAATGCATAGCTACCTGCACATATATGTACCCGCCCACACAGAAGCACCCCAGACACATGGACACACAGACAAGAAAATCTCTTTGCATGAGAGAGGAGAAGAGTGGAGGGGAAAAAGAGAATATGTTGAGGGGTAGAGAATCCACAGCTTTCAATACTTCCCAAGCTGGAGGGGATTGTGGTGTTTTGGGAAGGAGGAGGCACAGGACACCCGTATCCTCTTCATACAGGTCCCAATACCTCTGTGCAACCTTGGAGAGTTGCCTCAGAGGTTTAGCATGCACCTTCTGTAAGAACAAACGTCTGATGGACGAAATGAGCAAACCATACGGAACCAACATCCTCTTTCCTGTTGGCAAATGTCACAATTTGCCAGAGGGAAGGAACATTCCTGGCAAACCCTCTCCTCCCCACCTCTGTAGACAGTACTTGCCTTCCCTTGGAAGCAGCCACTAGATAAGGCAGGTGGTCACACACAGATTGGATTATAGAAATTCCTCAGTCAGGAGCTGAGCCCTGTTTCTCCACAGCTGACAGCAGTTTCAAAATCAGCTGACATTTATTTTGGTGATATCCCATGGTTTGGAGGATTTCCCAGCCCTCAGGCCTGGTCCCCAGCTTGAGGATTTATACATGCTGAGCAGAGATGGATGCCTGAGGAGATGATTGAAAAGAGGAGGGCATGGGAGTCTGCTATGCAAGGGGATATCTGAATCCTTAATCTCTCTCTCTCTCTCTCTCTCTCTCTCTCTCTCTCTCTCTCTGGCAGTCTCTCTTTTTCTCTCCCTCTATTCCTCCCTGTCCCTCTCTCCCTTTTTCTCTCTCCCTCCTCTCAGCTTCCATCCATATGTTCCGTCCTCCTCCCTATTTCTCTCCCTCTCCCTGTCTCTCGTCCTCCCACCCTCCCTCACTTCTCTCTCCATTACTACCTCTCTTTCTCTTTACCTCACTGTCCTTCTCACTCTCCAGCTCTCCCTCTCTCCATCCTATTCTTCCTCTTTCTCTCTCTCTCTGTCTCTTGCTTTCTCCCTCTCTCCCTCCTTACGTCCCTTCCTCCCTGATAAGTTTCACTATTACTAATCCCTTGCATTTATGTTCTAGCAATGGCAGCCTAGCATGCCCACTGGGACTGGCAGAGCACCACATTTAGTCTCCTGGCACAATAACACCTCCATAACCATATTAAAAGGCATCCCTTTTCCCTCAGTGACTTCAAACCAAGAAAAAACATATTCCTGGCTACACTTTCGAGAAAATCTTTCAGGCTCATGTCGACTTTGAGTTCATTAAAAGGAATTTTTGACAGATATCAAGCACAAAGAGGTGCCCAGGGGAACCATGAAGCACACCCAAGTATGGTTTTGGGCTTCACAAGGGAGAGTCACTCCTTGTCTTGGCAATGAGTGCAAGTATGATCCCCAGGCCTCTGATTGCCGTCTCTCAGAGAATGTCATTCACAATATAAACTTTGTTTTTAAAAGGAAATCCTTCAAGCACTCCACTTGCTGTCAGTTTCACTGGGTGATGGAAATCGAAGAGCCACACGATCAAGGTGTTACTCTCCATGGAGAAGCCCATACCCACACTTGGGGTGGTCTCACCCTTCCCGTGGGCATGCCTCTGTTAAGCTGTGTACTTAAGGTCTTTGCTCTAAGAGTCTTTAATGAGCTCTGCTTCATGCTGTCTTGTCCTGAGAAGCTTTCCATGGCAAAGCCAAGAACCCAGCTTTACCTGAGTAGGTGCAAGGCTGTAAACCGGGAAAGGACAATCCTCAGACTACACGTCCAGGAGTGCTGACTCTACCCTGACACCCTCTTACTGCAGATATAAGTAGCAAAAATTGATTGGCTCAAGGCTCTGAGGCAGAATCCAGAGGTGGCCAGATGTCCGGGTCCTTGTGAGGGTTGAGACAGAGAGTCTTTCCAGGACTCTCTTGCCTTCGGTATTTTGCTGGTGCTTGGGTTCCTTGGGTACTAGAACTGTCACTCTGTAAACTCCTCTCTGAACCCACATTTTTCCCTTGTGAAAGACATCAAGGCAGTAGGGTCAGGGCCCTAATGACATCATCTTAACTATTAATAACTGCGGTGACACTATTTCCAAACAAGGTCATATTCAAAGGTTCTAAGACTATAACAGGAATTGAGGTCATGGAAGGGAAACACCATTCAACCTATAACCTACTGTGCAAAACAACCTGTGTTTCAATAAAGAAGTAAATTTGAATTTTGAGGAGGACATCTGCTTGCATTCATGTATAAACGACATATTGCTCAACGACCAATAGCTTCATAGAAAATTACTTCACTTCTTCCTCACTCTTGGTCCTCTCGGGTAGCAGAATGTTCTAGAAGAACTGTCCTCCGTTCTATGACTCAGTGTCCCAGAAGACTTGTTTCCACCTTCATGATCCTCCACGAGGAACAGGTAAAGGGCGCACATTGTATCTGGTTTGCCTTTGTCTCAGCCTGGAAATAACCCTTTGAACTGACCCTCTGAAAGGATGCTCATGTGTGAGACAGGGCTACGGTATTTATCTGCCATAGGCTGGAAAGAGTGTGGAACAGATGGGCACCCCACAGGCTCTAAGCAGGAATGTCTGAAGAACTGGTGTTGTGACAGGTTGGACGCCAGGGCAAAAAGAGGTTTAATTTAGGAACTACATCTCCAGTCACTGTATTCCTAAAGACTGGAGAACGGAGTTGTCGTGGGCCCAGGAAGCTTTAGTAGGCCCACTGTCTAACACGGAAGGACTAGGAATACAGTGGATGCAGCAGTTTGGCGAGAAAATTGAGGACAGCTGCTGGATTCTTAAAATTCATATGACTGGTAAGACGGCTAAGTGAGTGTGGGCTACTGAGCAGTCTTCATCCGCTTCAGTTTCCTGTACTCTCCACAGAAGCAAACGGACCGTTGAAGGAAAATTAAGAAAAATGAACGCAGTAGTTCTTCTCCTATGGGACTCGATATTTAATGCTTTTAGCACTTTGAAGACACTAAAAGATCACTTCTTATGTATGATATTGAGGTTCTTCTAATAGTAAAAAATAAAGAAATTAGAACTTAGGTTAAACTAAGAATAAGAGAAAGCAAAATAACAATGTGCACACTGGGGAAACATTACAAGACACCTCTCCAGACAAAGATATTGCTCTAACTAAAATAGCAAAAACCTCCGACTGCTTTTCTGCAGATGTCAAACATGTATCACAAAAGCAACCACTGCAAGAGTGTCCATCCCCTCCAAGCGGCAGGCCTCCGACCTTCAAGGTTAATTTTAGCGTGTAGTCTTTAAACAATAGTTGAATATTGAATAGCCGATTTTTGGTATGCGTACTTGCTGTTATCTGAGGCAGGCTTGAAGAGTGAATTCTATTTGTTTCTTCAAGCTTGCTGATCCACTCTATACACTCTGCACTTCAGACCTCAACTATGGCTCTGTTTCCATGGGAAGGTCAGTTTATCGAAGAATAAGTTTTTATGATATATCTAGAGAAAGTGAGAATACTTCTCACATGAAAATAGGTAGTATTATTGTTGATAGGCTTTTTATCACCGTAAGGTAAAGATGGGAAAGGGGCAGAGCAGTTATGGACTTCGAATACTGACAAGGGGCCAGGCACCTTGTCAGTCCGGCACATCCATAGTTTGGGTATCATCAGCGCTCAAAAAGTCATTAAAGCGCTTGTCTTGTAGGTCCAAGGACACATGTAAAAAGGCCTGGCGTGACAGCTCACACATGTAAACCCAGTCCTAGGGAGCTGAAGATGGCCAGATCCTTGGGATTCACTGGGCAGCCAACATAGTTTACTCTGTGCAGTCCGGGACAAAGTGAGTCTAATAACCAAAGTGACAGCTCCAGAAAAACAATATCAAAGGTTGTCTCTACCGTCCTCATGCATGCACGTACAAATGCATAGCTACCTGCACATATATGTACCCGCCCACACAGAAGCACCCCAGACACATGGACACACAGACAAGAAAATCTCTTTGCATGAGAGAGGAGAAGAGTGGAGGGGAAAAAGAGAATATGTTGAGGGGTAGAGAATCCACAGCTTTCAATACTTCCCAAGCTGGAGGGGATTGTGGTGTTTTGGGAAGGAGGAGGCACAGGACACCCGTATCCTCTTCATACAGGTCCCAATACCTCTGTGCAACCTTGGAGAGTTGCAGAGGTTTAGCATGCACCTTCTGTAAGAACAAACGTCTGATGGACGAAATGAGCAAACCATACGGAACCAACATCCTCTTTCCTGTTGGCAAATGTCACAATTTGCCAGAGGGAAGGAACATTCCTGGCAAACCCTCTCCTCCCCACCTCTGTAGACAGTACTTGCCTTCCCTTGGAAGCAGCCACTAGATAAGGCAGGTGGTCACACACAGATTGGATTATAGAAATTCCTCAGTCAGGAGCTGAGCCCTGTTTCTCCACAGCTGACAGCAGTTTCAAAATCAGCTGACATTTATTTTGGTGATATCCCATGGTTTGGAGGATTTCCCAGCCCTCAGGCCTGGTCCCCAGCTTGAGGATTTATACATGCTGAGCAGAGATGGATGCCTGAGGAGATGATTGAAAAGAGGAGGGCATGGGAGTCTGCTATGCAAGGGGATATCTGAATCCTTAATCTCTCTCTCTCTCTCTCTCTCTCTCTCTCTCTCTCTCTCTGGCAGTCTCTTTTTCTCTCCCTCTATTCCTCCCTGTCCCTCTCTCCCTTTTTCTCTCTCCCTCCTCTCAGCTTCCATCCATATGTTCCGTCCTCCTCCCTATTTCTCTCCCTCTCCCTGTCTCTCGTCCTCCCACCCTCCCTCACTTCTCTCTCCATTACTACCTCTCTTTCTCTTTACCTCACTGTCCTTCTCACTCTCCAGCTCTCCCTCTCTCCATCCTATTCTTCCTCTTTCTCTCTCTCTCTGTCTCTTGCTTTCTCCCTCTCTCCCTCCTTACGTCCCTTCCTCCCTGATAAGTTTCACTATTACTAATCCCTTGCATTTATGTTCTAGCAATGGCAGCCTAGCATGCCCACTGGGACTGGCAGAGCACCACATTTAGTCTCCTGGCACAATAACACCTCCATAACCATATTAAAAGGCATCCCTTTTCCCTCAGTGACTTCAAACCAAGAAAAAACATATTCCTGGCTACACTTTCGAGAAAATCTTTCAGGCTCATGTCGACTTTGAGTTCATTAAAAGGAATTTTTGACAGATATCAAGCACAAAGAGGTGCCCAGGGGAACCATGAAGCACACCCAAGTATGGTTTTGGGCTTCACAAGGGAGAGTCACTCCTTGTCTTGGCAATGAGTGCAAGTATGATCCCCAGGCCTCTGATTGCCGTCTCTCAGAGAATGTCATTCACAATATAAACTTTGTTTTTAAAAGGAAATCCTTCAAGCACTCCACTTGCTGTCAGTTTCACTGGGTGATGGAAATCGAAGAGCCACACGATCAAGGTGTTACTCTCCATGGAGAAGCCCATACCCACACTTGGGGTGGTCTCACCCTTCCCGTGGGCATGCCTCTGTTAAGCTGTGTACTTAAGGTCTTTGCTCTAAGAGTCTTTAATGAGCTCTGCTTCATGCTGTCTTGTCCTGAGAAGCTTTCCATGGCAAAGCCAAGAACCCAGCTTTACCTGAGTAGGTGCAAGGCTGTAAACCGGGAAAGGACAATCCTCAGACTACACGTCCAGGAGTGCTGACTCTACCCTGACACCCTCTTACTGCAGATATAAGTAGCAAAAATTGATTGGCTCAAGGCTCTGAGGCAGAATCCAGAGGTGGCCAGATGTCCGGGTCCTTGTGAGGGTTGAGACAGAGAGTCTTTCCAGGACTCTCTTGCCTTCGGTATTTTGCTGGTGCTTGGGTTCCTTGGGTACTAGAACTGTCACTCTGTAAACTCCTCTCTGAACCCACATTTTTCCCTTGTGAAAGACATCAAGGCAGTAGGGTCAGGGCCCTAATGACATCATCTTAACTATTAATAACTGCGGTGACACTATTTCCAAACAAGGTCATATTCAAAGGTTCTAAGACTATAACAGGAATTGAGGTCATGGAAGGGAAACACCATTCAACCTATAACCTACTGTGCAAAACAACCTGTGTTTCAATAAAGAAGTAAATTTGAATTTTGAGGAGGACATCTGCTTGCATTCATGTATAAACGACATATTGCTCAACGACCAATAGCTTCATAGAAAATTACTTCACTTCTTCCTCACTCTTGGTCCTCTCGGGTAGCAGAATGTTCTAGAAGAACTGTCCTCCGTTCTATGACTCAGTGTCCCAGAAGACTTGTTTCCACCTTCATGATCCTCCACGAGGAACAGGTAAAGGGCGCACATTGTATCTGGTTTGCCTTTGTCTCAGCCTGGAAATAACCCTTTGAACTGACCCTCTGAAAGGATGCTCATGTGTGAGACAGGGCTACGGTATTTATCTGCCATAGGCTGGAAAGAGTGTGGAACAGATGGGCACCCCACAGGCTCTAAGCAGGAATGTCTGAAGAACTGGTGTTGTGACAGGTTGGACGCCAGGGCAAAAAGAGGTTTAATTTAGGAACTACATCTCCAGTCACTGTATTCCTAAAGACTGGAGAACGGAGTTGTCGTGGGCCCAGGAAGCTTTAGTAGGCCCACTGTCTAACACGGAAGGACTAGGAATACAGTGGATGCAGCAGTTTGGCGAGAAAATTGAGGACAGCTGCTGGATTCTTAAAATTCATATGACTGGTAAGACGGCTAAGTGAGTGTGGGCTACTGAGCAGTCTTCATCCGCTTCAGTTTCCTGTACTCTCCACAGAAGCAAACGGACCGTTGAAGGAAAATTAAGAAAAATGAACGCAGTAGTTCTTCTCCTATGGGACTCGATATTTAATGCTTTTAGCACTTTGAAGACACTAAAAGATCACTTCTTATGTATGATATTGAGGTTCTTCTAATAGTAAAAAATAAAGAAATTAGAACTTAGGTTAAACTAAGAATAAGAGAAAGCAAAATAACAATGTGCACACTGGGGAAACATTACAAGACACCTCTCCAGACAAAGATATTGCTCTAACTAAAATAGCAAAAACCTCCGACTGCTTTTCTGCAGATGTCAAACATGTATCACAAAAGCAACCACTGCAAGAGTGTCCATCCCCTCCAAGCGGCAGGCCTCCGACCTTCAAGGTTAATTTTAGCGTGTAGTCTTTAAACAATAGTTGAATATTGAATAGCCGATTTTTGGTATGCGTACTTGCTGTTATCTGAGGCAGGCTTGAAGAGTGAATTCTATTTGTTTCTTCAAGCTTGCTGATCCACTCTATACACTCTGCACTTCAGACCTCAACTATGGCTCTGTTTCCATGGGAAGGTCAGTTTATCAAAGAATAAGTTTTTATGATATATCTAGAGAAAGTGAGAATACTTCTCACATGAAAATAGGTAGTATTATTGTTGATAGGCTTTTTATCACCGTAAGGTAAAGATGGGAAAGGGGCAGAGCAGTTATGGACTTCGAATACTGACAAGGGGCCAGGCACCTTGTCAGTCCGGCACATCCATAGTTTGGGTATCATCAGCGCTCAAAAAGTCATTAAAGCGCTTGTCTTGTAGGTCCAAGGACACATGTAAAAAGGCCTGGCGTGACAGCTCACACATGTAAACCCAGTCCTAGGGAGCTGAAGATGGCCAGATCCTTGGGATTCACTGGGCAGCCAACATAGTTTACTCTGTGCAGTCCGGGACAAAGTGAGTCTAATAACCAAAGTGACAGCTCCAGAAAAACAATATCAAAGGTTGTCTCTACCGTCCTCATGCATGCACGTACAAATGCATAGCTACCTGCACATATATGTACCCGCCCACACAGAAGCACCCCAGACACATGGACACACAGACAAGAAAATCTCTTTGCATGAGAGAGGAGAAGAGTGGAGGGGAAAAAGAGAATATGTTGAGGGGTAGAGAATCCACAGCTTTCAATACTTCCCAAGCTGGAGGGGATTGTGGTGTTTTGGGAAGGAGGAGGCACAGGACACCCGTATCCTCTTCATACAGGTCCCAATACCTCTGTGCAACCTTGGAGAGTTGCAGAGGTTTAGCATGCACCTTCTGTAAGAACAAACGTCTGATGGACGAAATGAGCAAACCATACGGAACCAACATCCTCTTTCCTGTTGGCAAATGTCACAATTTGCCAGAGGGAAGGAACATTCCTGGCAAACCCTCTCCTCCCCACCTCTGTAGACAGTACTTGCCTTCCCTTGGAAGCAGCCACTAGATAAGGCAGGTGGTCACACACAGATTGGATTATAGAAATTCCTCAGTCAGGAGCTGAGCCCTGTTTCTCCACAGCTGACAGCAGTTTCAAAATCAGCTGACATTTATTTTGGTGATATCCCATGGTTTGGAGGATTTCCCAGCCCTCAGGCCTGGTCCCCAGCTTGAGGATTTATACATGCTGAGCAGAGATGGATGCCTGAGGAGATGATTGAAAAGAGGAGGGCATGGGAGTCTGCTATGCAAGGGGATATCTGAATCCTTAATCTCTCTCTCTCTCTCTCTCTCTCTCTCTCTCTCTCTCTCTGGCAGTCTCTTTTTCTCTCCCTCTATTCCTCCCTGTCCCTCTCTCCCTTTTTCTCTCTCCCTCCTCTCAGCTTCCATCCATATGTTCCGTCCTCCTCCCTATTTCTCTCCCTCTCCCTGTCTCTCGTCCTCCCACCCTCCCTCACTTCTCTCTCCATTACTACCTCTCTTTCTCTTTACCTCACTGTCCTTCTCACTCTCCAGCTCTCCCTCTCTCCATCCTATTCTTCCTCTTTCTCTCTCTCTCTGTCTCTTGCTTTCTCCCTCTCTCCCTCCTTACGTCCCTTCCTCCCTGATAAGTTTCACTATTACTAATCCCTTGCATTTATGTTCTAGCAATGGCAGCCTAGCATGCCCACTGGGACTGGCAGAGCACCACATTTAGTCTCCTGGCACAATAACACCTCCATAACCATATTAAAAGGCATCCCTTTTCCCTCAGTGACTTCAAACCAAGAAAAAACATATTCCTGGCTACACTTTCGAGAAAATCTTTCAGGCTCATGTCGACTTTGAGTTCATTAAAAGGAATTTTTGACAGATATCAAGCACAAAGAGGTGCCCAGGGGAACCATGAAGCACACCCAAGTATGGTTTTGGGCTTCACAAGGGAGAGTCACTCCTTGTCTTGGCAATGAGTGCAAGTATGATCCCCAGGCCTCTGATTGCCGTCTCTCAGAGAATGTCATTCACAATATAAACTTTGTTTTTAAAAGGAAATCCTTCAAGCACTCCACTTGCTGTCAGTTTCACTGGGTGATGGAAATCGAAGAGCCACACGATCAAGGTGTTACTCTCCATGGAGAAGCCCATACCCACACTTGGGGTGGTCTCACCCTTCCCGTGGGCATGCCTCTGTTAAGCTGTGTACTTAAGGTCTTTGCTCTAAGAGTCTTTAATGAGCTCTGCTTCATGCTGTCTTGTCCTGAGAAGCTTTCCATGGCAAAGCCAAGAACCCAGCTTTACCTGAGTAGGTGCAAGGCTGTAAACCGGGAAAGGACAATCCTCAGACTACACGTCCAGGAGTGCTGACTCTACCCTGACACCCTCTTACTGCAGATATAAGTAGCAAAAATTGATTGGCTCAAGGCTCTGAGGCAGAATCCAGAGGTGGCCAGATGTCCGGGTCCTTGTGAGGGTTGAGACAGAGAGTCTTTCCAGGACTCTCTTGCCTTCGGTATTTTGCTGGTGCTTGGGTTCCTTGGGTACTAGAACTGTCACTCTGTAAACTCCTCTCTGAACCCACATTTTTCCCTTGTGAAAGACATCAAGGCAGTAGGGTCAGGGCCCTAATGACATCATCTTAACTATTAATAACTGCGGTGACACTATTTCCAAACAAGGTCATATTCAAAGGTTCTAAGACTATAACAGGAATTGAGGTCATGGAAGGGAAACACCATTCAACCTATAACCTACTGTGCAAAACAACCTGTGTTTCAATAAAGAAGTAAATTTGAATTTTGAGGAGGACATCTGCTTGCATTCATGTATAAACGACATATTGCTCAACGACCAATAGCTTAATAGAAAATTACTTCACTTCTTCCTCACTCTTGGTCCTCTCGGGTAGCAGAATGTTCTAGAAGAACTGTCCTCCGTTCTATGACTCAGTGTCCCAGAAGACTTGTTTCCACCTTCATGATCCTCCACGAGGAACAGGTAAAGGGCGCACATTGTATCTGGTTTGCCTTTGTCTCAGCCTGGAAATAACCCTTTGAACTGACCCTCTGAAAGGATGCTCATGTGTGAGACAGGGCTACGGTATTTATCTGCCATAGGCTGGAAAGAGTGTGGAACAGATGGGCACCCCACAGGCTCTAAGCAGGAATGTCTGAAGAACTGGTGTTGTGACAGGTTGGACGCCAGGGCAAAAAGAGGTTTAATTTAGGAACTACATCTCCAGTCACTGTATTCCTAAAGACTGGAGAACGGAGTTGTCGTGGGCCCAGGAAGCTTTAGTAGGCCCACTGTCTAACACGGAAGGACTAGGAATACAGTGGATGCAGCAGTTTGGCGAGAAAATTGAGGACAGCTGCTGGATTCTTAAAATTCATATGACTGGTAAGACGGCTAAGTGAGTGTGGGCTACTGAGCAGTCTTCATCCGCTTCAGTTTCCTGTACTCTCCACAGAAGCAAACGGACCGTTGAAGGAAAATTAAGAAAAATGAACGCAGTAGTTCTTCTCCTATGGGACTCGATAATTTAATGCTTTTAGCACTTTGAAGACACTAAAAGATCACTTCTTATGTATGATATTGAGGTTCTTCTAATAGTAAAAAATAAAGAAATTAGAACTTAGGTTAAACTAAGAATAAGAGAAAGCAAAATAACAATGTGCACACTGGGGAAACATTACAAGACACCTCTCCAGACAAAGATATTGCTCTAACTAAAATAGCAAAAACCTCCGACTGCTTTTCTGCAGATGTCAAACATGTATCACAAAAGCAACCACTGCAAGAGTGTCCATCCCCTCCAAGCGGCAGGCCTCCGACCTTCAAGGTTAATTTTAGCGTGTAGTCTTTAAACAATAGTTGAATATTGAATAGCCGATTTTTGGTATGCGTACTTGCTGTTATCTGAGGCAGGCTTGAAGAGTGAATTCTATTTGTTTCTTCAAGCTTGCTGATCCACTCTATACACTCTGCACTTCAGACCTCAACTATGGCTCTGTTTCCATGGGAAGGTCAGTTTATCAAAGAATAAGTTTTTATGATATATCTAGAGAAAGTGAGAATACTTCTCACATGAAAATAGGTAGTATTATTGTTGATAGGCTTTTTATCACCGTAAGGTAAAGATGGGAAAGGGGCAGAGCAGTTATGGACTTCGAATACTGACAAGGGGCCAGGCACCTTGTCAGTCCGGCACATCCATAGTTTGGGTATCATCAGCGCTCAAAAAGTCATTAAAGCGCTTGTCTTGTAGGTCCAAGGACACATGTAAAAAGGCCTGGCGTGACAGCTCACACATGTAAACCCAGTCCTAGGGAGCTGAAGATGGCCAGATCCTTGGGATTCACTGGGCAGCCAACATAGTTTACTCTGTGCAGTCCGGGACAAAGTGAGTCTAATAACCAAAGTGACAGCTCCAGAAAAACAATATCAAAGGTTGTCTCTACCGTCCTCATGCATGCACGTACAAATGCATAGCTACCTGCACATATATGTACCCGCCCACACAGAAGCACCCCAGACACATGGACACACAGACAAGAAAATCTCTTTGCATGAGAGAGGAGAAGAGTGGAGGGGAAAAAGAGAATATGTTGAGGGGTAGAGAATCCACAGCTTTCAATACTTCCCAAGCTGGAGGGGATTGTGGTGTTTTGGGAAGGAGGAGGCACAGGACACCCGTATCCTCTTCATACAGGTCCCAATACCTCTGTGCAACCTTGGAGAGTTGCAGAGGTTTAGCATGCACCTTCTGTAAGAACAAACGTCTGATGGACGAAATGAGCAAACCATACGGAACCAACATCCTCTTTCCTGTTGGCAAATGTCACAATTTGCCAGAGGGAAGGAACATTCCTGGCAAACCCTCTCCTCCCCACCTCTGTAGACAGTACTTGCCTTCCCTTGGAAGCAGCCACTAGATAAGGCAGGTGGTCACACACAGATTGGATTATAGAAATTCCTCAGTCAGGAGCTGAGCCCTGTTTCTCCACAGCTGACAGCAGTTTCAAAATCAGCTGACATTTATTTTGGTGATATCCCATGGTTTGGAGGATTTCCCAGCCCTCAGGCCTGGTCCCCAGCTTGAGGATTTATACATGCTGAGCAGAGATGGATGCCTGAGGAGATGATTGAAAAGAGGAGGGCATGGGAGTCTGCTATGCAAGGGGATATCTGAATCCTTAATCTCTCTCTCTCTCTCTCTCTCTCTCTCTCTCTCTCTCTCTCTGGCAGTCTCTTTTTCTCTCCCTCTATTCCTCCCTGTCCCTCTCTCCCTTTTTCTCTCTCCCTCCTCTCAGCTTCCATCCATATGTTCCGTCCTCCTCCCTATTTCTCTCCCTCTCCCTGTCTCTCGTCCTCCCACCCTCCCTCACTTCTCTCTCCATTACTACCTCTCTTTCTCTTTACCTCACTGTCCTTCTCACTCTCCAGCTCTCCCTCTCTCCATCCTATTCTTCCTCTTTCTCTCTCTCTCTGTCTCTTGCTTTCTCCCTCTCTCCCTCCTTACGTCCCTTCCTCCCTGATAAGTTTCACTATTACTAATCCCTTGCATTTATGTTCTAGCAATGGCAGCCTAGCATGCCCACTGGGACTGGCAGAGCACCACATTTAGTCTCCTGGCACAATAACACCTCCATAACCATATTAAAAGGCATCCCTTTTCCCTCAGTGACTTCAAACCAAGAAAAAACATATTCCTGGCTACACTTTCGAGAAAATCTTTCAGGCTCATGTCGACTTTGAGTTCATTAAAAGGAATTTTTGACAGATATCAAGCACAAAGAGGTGCCCAGGGGAACCATGAAGCACACCCAAGTATGGTTTTGGGCTTCACAAGGGAGAGTCACTCCTTGTCTTGGCAATGAGTGCAAGTATGATCCCCAGGCCTCTGATTGCCGTCTCTCAGAGAATGTCATTCACAATATAAACTTTGTTTTTAAAAGGAAATCCTTCAAGCACTCCACTTGCTGTCAGTTTCACTGGGTGATGGAAATCGAAGAGCCACACGATCAAGGTGTTACTCTCCATGGAGAAGCCCATACCCACACTTGGGGTGGTCTCACCCTTCCCGTGGGCATGCCTCTGTTAAGCTGTGTACTTAAGGTCTTTGCTCTAAGAGTCTTTAATGAGCTCTGCTTCATGCTGTCTTGTCCTGAGAAGCTTTCCATGGCAAAGCCAAGAACCCAGCTTTACCTGAGTAGGTGCAAGGCTGTAAACCGGGAAAGGACAATCCTCAGACTACACGTCCAGGAGTGCTGACTCTACCCTGACACCCTCTTACTGCAGATATAAGTAGCAAAAATTGATTGGCTCAAGGCTCTGAGGCAGAATCCAGAGGTGGCCAGATGTCCGGGTCCTTGTGAGGGTTGAGACAGAGAGTCTTTCCAGGACTCTCTTGCCTTCGGTATTTTGCTGGTGCTTGGGTTCCTTGGGTACTAGAACTGTCACTCTGTAAACTCCTCTCTGAACCCACATTTTTCCCTTGTGAAAGACATCAAGGCAGTAGGGTCAGGGCCCTAATGACATCATCTTAACTATTAATAACTGCGGTGACACTATTTCCAAACAAGGTCATATTCAAAGGTTCTAAGACTATAACAGGAATTGAGGTCATGGAAGGGAAACACCATTCAACCTATAACCTACTGTGCAAAACAACCTGTGTTTCAATAAAGAAGTAAATTTGAATTTTGAGGAGGACATCTGCTTGCATTCATGTATAAACGACATATTGCTCAACGACCAATAGCTTAATAGAAAATTACTTCACTTCTTCCTCACTCTTGGTCCTCTCGGGTAGCAGAATGTTCTAGAAGAACTGTCCTCCGTTCTATGACTCAGTGTCCCAGAAGACTTGTTTCCACCTTCATGATCCTCCACGAGGAACAGGTAAAGGGCGCACATTGTATCTGGTTTGCCTTTGTCTCAGCCTGGAAATAACCCTTTGAACTGACCCTCTGAAAGGATGCTCATGTGTGAGACAGGGCTACGGTATTTATCTGCCATAGGCTGGAAAGAGTGTGGAACAGATGGGCACCCCACAGGCTCTAAGCAGGAATGTCTGAAGAACTGGTGTTGTGACAGGTTGGACGCCAGGGCAAAAAGAGGTTTAATTTAGGAACTACATCTCCAGTCACTGTATTCCTAAAGACTGGAGAACGGAGTTGTCGTGGGCCCAGGAAGCTTTAGTAGGCCCACTGTCTAACACGGAAGGACTAGGAATACAGTGGATGCAGCAGTTTGGCGAGAAAATTGAGGACAGCTGCTGGATTCTTAAAATTCATATGACTGGTAAGACGGCTAAGTGAGTGTGGGCTACTGAGCAGTCTTCATCCGCTTCAGTTTCCTGTACTCTCCACAGAAGCAAACGGACCGTTGAAGGAAAATTAAGAAAAATGAACGCAGTAGTTCTTCTCCTATGGGACTCGATATTTAATGCTTTTAGCACTTTGAAGACACTAAAAGATCACTTCTTATGTATGATATTGAGGTTCTTCTAATAGTAAAAAATAAAGAAATTAGAACTTAGGTTAAACTAAGAATAAGAGAAAGCAAAATAACAATGTGCACACTGGGGAAACATTACAAGACACCTCTCCAGACAAAGATATTGCTCTAACTAAAATAGCAAAAACCTCCGACTGCTTTTCTGCAGATGTCAAACATGTATCACAAAAGCAACCACTGCAAGAGTGTCCATCCCCTCCAAGCGGCAGGCCTCCGACCTTCAAGGTTAATTTTAGCGTGTAGTCTTTAAACAATAGTTGAATATTGAATAGCCGATTTTTGGTATGCGTACTTGCTGTTATCTGAGGCAGGCTTGAAGAGTGAATTCTATTTGTTTCTTCAAGCTTGCTGATCCACTCTATACACTCTGCACTTCAGACCTCAACTATGGCTCTGTTTCCATGGGAAGGTCAGTTTATCGAAGAATAAGTTTTTATGATATATCTAGAGAAAGTGAGAATACTTCTCACATGAAAATAGGTAGTATTATTGTTGATAGGCTTTTTATCACCGTAAGGTAAAGATGGGAAAGGGGCAGAGCAGTTATGGACTTCGAATACTGACAAGGGGCCAGGCACCTTGTCAGTCCGGCACATCCATAGTTTGGGTATCATCAGCGCTCAAAAAGTCATTAAAGCGCTTGTCTTGTAGGTCCAAGGACACATGTAAAAAGGCCTGGCGTGACAGCTCACACATGTAAACCCAGTCCTAGGGAGCTGAAGATGGCCAGATCCTTGGGATTCACTGGGCAGCCAACATAGTTTACTCTGTGCAGTCCGGGACAAAGTGAGTCTAATAACCAAAGTGACAGCTCCAGAAAAACAATATCAAAGGTTGTCTCTACCGTCCTCATGCATGCACGTACAAATGCATAGCTACCTGCACATATATGTACCCGCCCACACAGAAGCACCCCAGACACATGGACACACAGACAAGAAAATCTCTTTGCATGAGAGAGGAGAAGAGTGGAGGGGAAAAAGAGAATATGTTGAGGGGTAGAGAATCCACAGCTTTCAATACTTCCCAAGCTGGAGGGGATTGTGGTGTTTTGGGAAGGAGGAGGCACAGGACACCCGTATCCTCTTCATACAGGTCCCAATACCTCTGTGCAACCTTGGAGAGTTGCAGAGGTTTAGCATGCACCTTCTGTAAGAACAAACGTCTGATGGACGAAATGAGCAAACCATACGGAACCAACATCCTCTTTCCTGTTGGCAAATGTCACAATTTGCCAGAGGGAAGGAACATTCCTGGCAAACCCTCTCCTCCCCACCTCTGTAGACAGTACTTGCCTTCCCTTGGAAGCAGCCACTAGATAAGGCAGGTGGTCACACACAGATTGGATTATAGAAATTCCTCAGTCAGGAGCTGAGCCCTGTTTCTCCACAGCTGACAGCAGTTTCAAAATCAGCTGACATTTATTTTGGTGATATCCCATGGTTTGGAGGATTTCCCAGCCCTCAGGCCTGGTCCCCAGCTTGAGGATTTATACATGCTGAGCAGAGATGGATGCCTGAGGAGATGATTGAAAAGAGGAGGGCATGGGAGTCTGCTATGCAAGGGGATATCTGAATCCTTAATCTCTCTCTCTCTCTCTCTCTCTCTCTCTCTCTCTCTCTGGCAGTCTCTTTTTCTCTCCCTCTATTCCTCCCTGTCCCTCTCTCCCTTTTTCTCTCTCCCTCCTCTCAGCTTCCATCCATATGTTCCGTCCTCCTCCCTATTTCTCTCCCTCTCCCTGTCTCTCGTCCTCCCACCCTCCCTCACTTCTCTCTCCATTACTACCTCTCTTTCTCTTTACCTCACTGTCCTTCTCACTCTCCAGCTCTCCCTCTCTCCATCCTATTCTTCCTCTTTCTCTCTCTCTCTGTCTCTTGCTTTCTCCCTCTCTCCCTCCTTACGTCCCTTCCTCCCTGATAAGTTTCACTATTACTAATCCCTTGCATTTATGTTCTAGCAATGGCAGCCTAGCATGCCCACTGGGACTGGCAGAGCACCACATTTAGTCTCCTGGCACAATAACACCTCCATAACCATATTAAAAGGCATCCCTTTTCCCTCAGTGACTTCAAACCAAGAAAAAACATATTCCTGGCTACACTTTCGAGAAAATCTTTCAGGCTCATGTCGACTTTGAGTTCATTAAAAGGAATTTTTGACAGATATCAAGCACAAAGAGGTGCCCAGGGGAACCATGAAGCACACCCAAGTATGGTTTTGGGCTTCACAAGGGAGAGTCACTCCTTGTCTTGGCAATGAGTGCAAGTATGATCCCCAGGCCTCTGATTGCCGTCTCTCAGAGAATGTCATTCACAATATAAACTTTGTTTTTAAAAGGAAATCCTTCAAGCACTCCACTTGCTGTCAGTTTCACTGGGTGATGGAAATTAAAGAGCCACACGATCAAGGTGTTACTCTCCATGGAGAAGCCCATACCCACACTTGGGGTGGTCTCACCCTTCCCGTGGGCATGCCTCTGTTAAGCTCTGTACTTAAGGTCTTTGCTCTAAGAGTCTTTAATGAGCTCTGCTTCATGCTGTCTTGTCCTGAGAAGCTTTCCATGGCAAAGCCAAGAACCCAGCTTTACCTGAGTAGGTGCAAGGCTGTAAACCAGGAAAGGACAATCCTCAGACTACACGTCCAGGAGTGCTGACTCTACCCTGACACCCTCTTACTGCAGATATAAGTAGCAAAAATTGATTGGCTCAAGGCTCTGAGGCAGAATCCAGAGGTGGCCAGATGTCCGGGTCCTTGTGAGGGTTGAGACAGAGAGTCTTTCCAGGACTCTCTTGCCTTCGGTATTTTGCTGGTGCTTGGGTTCCTTGGGTACTAGAACTGTCACTCTGTAAACACCTCTCTGAACCCACATTTTTCCCTTGTGAAAGACATCAAGGCAGTAGGGTCAGGGCCATAATGACATCACCTTAACTATTACTATCTGTGGTGACCTATTTCCAAAAAGGTCATATTCAAAGATTCTAAGACTATAACAGAAATTGAGTTCATGGAAGGGAAGCACCATTCAACCTAATAACCTACTGGGCAAAACCATCTGTGTTTCAATAAAGAAGTAAATTAGAATTTTCAGGAGGACATCTGCTTGCACTCATGTATAAATGACAAAATGCTCAATGACTACCAGTGTCATTTATCAATAGTTTAATAGAAAATTACTTCACTTCTTACTCACTCTTGCTCCTCTTGGGTAGCAGAATGTTCCAGAAGAACTGTCCTCCATTCTATGACTCAGTGTCCCAGAAGAATTGATTCCACCTTCATGATCTTCCACGAGGAACAGGTAAAGGGCACACATTGTATTTGGTTTTCCTTTGTCTCAGCCTGGAAATAACCCTTTGATCTGACCCTCTGAAAGGATGCACATGTGTGAGACAGGGCTACGATATTTATCTGCCATAGACTGGAAAGAGTGTGGAACACATGGGCACCCCAGAGGCTCTAAGCAGGAATGTCTGAAGAACTGCTGTTGTGACACGTTGGAGGTCAGGGCAAAAACAGGTTTAATTTAGGAACTACAGCTCCAGTCACAGTATCCCTAAAGACTTGCGAACGGAGTTGTCATGGACCCAGGAAGCATTACTAGGCCCACTGTCTAACACGGAAGAACTAGGAATACAGTGGACGCAGCAGTTTGGTGACAAAATTGAGGACAGCTGCTGGATTCTTAAAATTCATTTGACTGGTAAGATGGCTCAGTGAGTGTGGGTTATTGACCAGACTTCATCCGCTTCAGTTTCCTGTACTCTCCACAGAAGCAAACGGACCGTTGAAGGAAAATTAAGAAAAATGAACACAGTACTTCTTCTCCTATGGGACTCGATATTTTATGCTTTTAGCACTTTTAAGACACTAAAAGTTCACTTCTTATGTATGATATTGAGTTTCTTCTAATAGTCAAAAATAAAGAAATTAGAACTTAGGTTAAACTAAGAATAAGAGAAAGCAAAATAACAATGTGCACACTGGGGAAACATTACAAGACATCTCTCCAGACAAAGATATTGCTCTAACTAAAATAGCAAAAACCTCTGACTGATTTTCTGCAGATGTCAAACATGTATCACAAAAGGAACCACTGCAAGAGTGTTCATCCCCTCCAAGCGCAGGCCTCTGATCTTCAAGGTTAATTTTAGTGAGCAGTCTTAAAACAATAGTTGATAAATGAATAGCTGAGTTTTGGTGTGCGTACGTGCTGTTAACGTAGGCAGGCATTGAAGAGTGTATTCTATTTGTTTATTCAAACTTCCTGATCCACTGTATACACTCTGCACTTATGACCTCAACTGTGACTCTGTTTCCATGGGAAGGTCAGTTTATCAAAGAATAAGTTTTTATGATACATCTAGAGAAAGTGTGAATACTTCTCACATGTCAAATAGGTCGTATTATTGTTGATAGGCTTTTTATCACCGTACGGTAAAGATGGGAAAGGGGCAGAGCAGTTAAGGAATTCCAACTCTAACAAGGGGCCAGGAACCTTGTCAGTCCGGCACGTCCATAGTTTGGGTATCATCGGCGCTCAAAAAGTCATTAAAGCGCTTGTCTTGTAGGTCCAAGGACACATGTAAAAAGGCCTGGCGTGACACCTCACATTTGTAATCCCAGTCCTGGGGAGCTGAAGATGGCCAGATCCTTGGGATTCATTGGGCAGCCAACATAGTTCACTCTGTGCAGTCCAGGTCAATGTGAGTCTAAAAACCAAGGTGGACAGCTCCAGAAAAACAATATCAAAGGTTGTCTCTACTGTCCTCATGCATGCACGTACAAATGCATAGTTACCTGCACATATATGTACCTGCCCACACAGAAGCACCCCAGACACATGGACACACAGCCAAGAAAATTTCTATTCATGAGAGAGGAGGAGAGTGGAGAGGAAAAAGAGAATATGGAATCAGTTCGGGGGGTAGAGAATCCACAGCTTTCAATCTTCTCAAGCTGGAGGAGATTATGGTTTTTGGGGGAGGAGGAGGCACAGGACACCCATATCCACTTCATTAGGTCCCAATACCTCTGTGCAACCTTGAAAAGTTGCAGAGGTTTACCATGTACCTTCTGTAAGAACAAACGTCTGATGGATGAAATGAGCAAACCATACTGAACCAACATCCTCTTTCCTGTTGGCAATGTCACAATTTGCCAGAGGGAAGGAACATTCCTGGCAAACCCTCTCCTCCTCACCTCTGTACACACTCCTTGCCTTCCCTTGGAAGAAGCCACTAGAATGAGGCAGTTGGTCACACACAGATTGGATTATAGAAATTCCCCACTCTGGAGCTGAGCCCTGTTTCTCCACAGCTGAGAGCAGTTTCAAAATCAGCTGACATTTATTTTGGTGATAGCCCATGGTTGGAGGATATCCCAGCCCTCAGGCCTGCTCCCCAGCCTGAGGATTGATACATGCTGAGCAGAGATGGACACCTAAGGAGATTATTGAAAAGAAGAGGGCATGGGAGTCTGCTATGCAAGGGGATATCTGAATCCTTAGTCTCTCTCTCTCTTTTTCTGGCTCTCTCTTTTTCTCTCCCTCTCTTCCTCCCTATACCTCTGTCCCTTTTTCTCTCTCCCTCCTCTCGTCTTCCATCCATATCTATCTTCCTCTTCCCTAGTTATCTCCCTCTCTCTGTCTCTCATCCTCTCTCCCTCCCTCACTTCTTTCTCCATTCCTTCCTCTCTTTCTCTTTCCCTCATTCTCCTTCTCACTCTCCATCTCTCCCTCTCTCCATCCTATTCTTCCTCTTTCTCTCTCTCTCTGGCTCTCTCCCTCTCTCCCTCACATCCCTTCCTCTCTTATAAGTTTCACCATTACTTATACCTTACAATTATTTTCCAACAATGGCAGCCTAGTATGCTCACTGGGTCTGGCAGAACACCGCCTTTAGTCTCCTGGCACAGTAACACAACCATAGCCATATTAAATGGCATCCCTTTCCCCTCAGTGACTTCAACTCAGGAAAAACCACATTACTGGCTATACCATACTGAGACAATATCTTCTTTCCTTTTGGCAAATGTTACAATTTGCCAGTCGGAAGGAACATTCCTGGCCAACTCTCTCATCCCCACCTCTGTACAAAGTCCTTTCCTCCCTTGGAAGAAGCCACTAGAATGAGACAGGTGGTCACACACAGATTGGAGGATGAAAATTACCCAGTGAGGAGCTGAGACTTGTTTCCCCACAGTTGAGTGCAGTTTCAAAATCAGCTGAGGTTCACTGTCATGATAACTCATGGTATAGAGGATTTACCAGTTCTCAGTGCTGTTCTGCTGACAAGCCTAGTGCCCCCTAGTTGTAAAGACACTAACCTCTTCATTTATGTAAGTACTCATTATAGTACTCACTATCCCGTAAACCTCTGTTTTCCCAGAAATCCTTGTTGCCGTGTAACATTTAACGAGCCAATTCTGTGTCAGGGTTCTGATCAATCAGAGAGATCCTCTGTTCCCTTTAAAATCCCTTGCAGGCAACCTCTCAGGGGTCGTCCATTTTTTGTGGTGGTGTCAGACCCCAGTGCAATGGTTTGTGCTGCATAATAAACACTCCTTGATTTTGCATCAGAATTGGTGGTCTCTTGGTGGTACTTGGAAAGGAGCAGGATTTCAAAACCTGGGCACAACATTGCCAGTTTATGAGGGAGAAGGGTGCCAAGTATGCCCTTCTGCGTGTTCATTATTTGGCCTCACCCACTTCCTCAGTCCTGTGCTTCAACAACCTCCAACACTGGTCAAGGAATGGCTATTTAAGGGCAGTTGTAGTTCAGCAACAAACACCAGAGGCCCTTGAAGAGGAAACTACAGGGTCATCTGACAGGGAGATGCCAGCCCTTGGCTGCCTTGAGGGGCTGTGCATGTGCACATGTGTGTATGCATGTGTGTATGCTAGTGTGTCATATGGTCGACATGCTCATGGATGTGAGCTCCATCTGGTTTAGTTGCGGAGGAGAACTTGGGGATCAGACTTCATGGGAGGAATCCCCAAGCCTTGAATGTAACATGAGGGTGCAGGTGGGTGTCCAGTGAAGGGAGGCATTGCCTCCAACCTTGCGAGCTCCAAACTCTGTGGAATGAATCCAGTCTCCCAGGAGCAATGAAATGAGTGCAAGTGGGGGCACATTACCACATCTGTCCCTTATGAGAAAGCTTTCCACAGAGCCAGGAAGGAACAAGAGATATTCTGTGTGATGCACTGTCAGAAGCCACTATGATTAGCTTCCTATAAGAGCATGGCTATGCTCCAGGGTGGCTAAGGTGGATCCCAGAGCAGGGGCTGAGTTGGAGGGTCTGCCCAGGCTGGTC
Source organism: Cricetomys ansorgei (assembly GCA_026225945.1). Taxonomy (NCBI): domain Eukaryota; kingdom Metazoa; phylum Chordata; class Mammalia; order Rodentia; family Nesomyidae; genus Cricetomys; species Cricetomys ansorgei. The sequence goes on from JAMJFZ010002251.1 coordinate 67,286, forward strand.
CATCTGCATGTATCCCTCACAGTACTCACAGAATGAAGGTCCTCTTGTTGCTAGCAGTTGTGATCCTGGCCTTGGTAAGCACTGGCTCTGAACTCAGTCAATGTGGAGTAACCTGAGGAAGGAGGCACGCCATTCTACATCTTTCCTTCCCATTGCCCTAGCCCCTTCTCAGTAAGAAGAAGAAAGCTGTTTGTGGGGAGAGAAGGTAGCAGAGAGATGCCATGCTGTGGAGGGGCACAGGGTTCAGAACCCTTCACCTGCGTTTTCTCCAATTCCTTTGAGGCCCAATACAGGTCCAGGGGAGACTTCTGGAATTTGCCCACATGGTCAAAATTAAGGCAGGAAGGAGCCCGTTTAGCTATATAGACTATTGTTACCAATGTCACCTGCTGGCCAGAGGATCGCCCAAGGATGCGACAGATCAGTGTGGCCACCCCAGTGGTCCCTATCCTCTGCTCATTCTGGCTGGGACAGTACAAGAACGGAGCTGGTAGCCAATACCTCAGTGTCCCAATGGACAATGTTACTTCTACTTGCAAAGTAGCCATCACATAGGGAACTCTTCTCTGGAACACTCGAAAGACCTTGAATTTCTGTTCAGGGTCATAGGTCAAGGGAAATGACAGGCAACACTTCTCTAGATTTATGATCAGGAAGCCTCTATAGGATGTGTTCCCCAACCAGGTGCTGCCTTGCCCACAAATGTTGCTTAGACCCTCTGGAGAAACGTTGATGTGGCATGAAAACTCTGTACTATGAGTTCATCTACCAAGGGGGTAAAATCAACTGTGCTGGTAAGAAAGACCCTAAAATGCCAGCAAGCTTCCTTCCTGTGTCTGTTGAGCACACACATGCTGGACACCTTGCTGGTGCAGAAGGGGAATTCATCTCTGTTTTAGGAACCTCAGAGTTGAGCAGGAAGCCTGAGAGGGTGATGAATACTCCAATTGGAAGGCAGAAAAGGCCTTCACACTGCCTGAAGCATGAGGCAGATTCTGCAAGAAGGGGCATCTAAGCTGAGTCCTAAAAGCCTCAGAGATTCAGTGAAGCACATGGTGGAGAGGAAGGTGGGGCCATCGCCAAACAGGACACAGCGTGGCCAAAGGGCCAAAAAGGAACATGGGCCATTCTGGGCTGCCCAGTGTGAAGATGAGACTCAGGAGGAAGGGGCAAGGTCAAACAAAGACCCCCTGGCCAACATCTTGAGGTTGGTTTGTGTGATAGTAATAGTGACCCATTGCCTTTAGGCAAAAGAGGACCACTCTCATCCTGGAATGGATGGGGCAGGAGGGAGGAAGGCCAGTGAGCCATGCTGCCTGCAGGAGAGTGACAGGAGCTGTAAAACAGCCACAGTCAGGTTGGGAAGATCTCACCTCCTGAGGATACTAGAGAGGTGTAGAGTCAGGTCTGGGCAACTGTCACACGCAGGATCAGCCCTACTCTGGGCTTCAGCATGTTGCCAACATCTGTGGTTGTACTGAAAGACACACAACAGCTCTTGGAGCTCTGGCCTCTGACTGACAGGTGGCTTCCCCACTCTAAGACTTTTTGGCGAAGGGAAATGAATGCTTCCCAGAAGTAACCGTTTCTCTTTTGGCACTTCAGTGAGAATAAACATGCATTCTACCTTAAGACTGGTCATGGCCTAGGGGAAAGGGTGACCACACTGGCTTTCACCATCCATTCTGAGGCCTCTGAGGCTGTGGTCTCTTTAAACAAGCAGGTCTGTTGTGAAGGAGGTTGGACCAGAGATGCAGCTCAGGTGTCAGAGGGATAGCCTAGAACACATGAGGCCTGGGTTCCATCCCCAGCACTGTGTAAATTGGGCATCATTTAGCATGCCTGATATTCCAGAGCTCAGGATGAGGAGCTAGGAGGGTGATACATTCAAGGTCATCTTAGTCACATGGAGAGTTCAAGGCCAGCCTAAGTTACATGAGAACAAGGGGGTGGCTTGAGAGCTAGGTGAACCTCTCTGTCACTGACATGCTTTGCCCTTTCCCCATCACATGAGGTTCCTCCTTCCCATACAGCCCTAGTGATTGTCTCAGAAGAGGCGGGCACTAGATATGGACAACCATCAGCTAGGTGTCTACTGTCTCCTCATTTCAGCCAACCAGATGCCCTGTGAGAAACAGCTGTGCCAGTGTGATAAAGTAGCAGCTGAATATTTTGCCCAGAACATGAATAACTACAATGCATCCTATCTGGGATTTGCTGAAATTCTTTGCAAAGGGAAGTCACCCGGGTGCTGAAGTCTTCTGTAACACCTCTCCCCAACACAAACAAGTTGCCAGAGGGGTAAAAAAGCCAGAGGGTCCCATCTGTCTTCACTCAAAGCCTGGAGAGTCAGACTGATCTTTCCCACCCTACCACTCCACTACCCTGGACAAACAGATTTCCCCTCCTCTCCTTCACTTTCCCATAAAACTTCCTGACTTGAAGTACAAATAAAAGAATGCATCAGCAGACATGTGTGCTCTCTTTATGTGAAATGAGACAGATTGAAAGTGAGCATAGTCAAAGAACAGCCTTTGGGGCTGGAAAGACGGCTCAGCCCAAGTAATGTTTACCATGCAAGTATGAGGACCTATGTTCAACCATCAAAACCCACACACAAAAAGCACACACATGTTCAGAATCCTACAGTTGGAGAAACAGAGGCAGGTAGATCATTGGAGCTCTCTCGCCTGCCATTCTAGCTGAAATACGAATTTTGAGGCCAGGGAGAAACTCTGTCTCCAAAAGCAAGTTAGTTGGTGTCCTTAGGAACAATACTTCAGCTTGATTTATGGCCTACACACACACATGTTCAGATGTGAATTTTTGAATGGGCACACACAGAGAGACACATAAACACATATGCAAACACACAAAAGATCAGCTTCTCAGGTCAGTCTAGTTGGATCCTACCTCACTACCCCACCACCTTAAGCTTTGATTCTCTTATTCAAATGGAGACACCATTCAGAACCTCCTGCTAAGGCTCTTTTGAGAATTAAGAGGGAAAAAACAGATGCCAAGCAGCACACAACGTGCCTACAGCTGCCATCCCTGTTAAAAGCAGACCTTCCCCTCCCTGACCCGACTCAGGAGCCATTTCTCCTGCCTTGTCAGAGGATATGGAAGCCACCAGAATGAAATGGGCTTGCTTCTGTCAAGGCCCCACCACATGAAATCTAAAGAACACAGCTCATTGAGACCACACCCTGTGCCCACACACCCGACACAGTCCTATTCCCAGAAGATTGACAGGGCCCTGGCATATGCAAAGCAGGCCACTGAGCCAAAGCAGAAGCCTGTGCTTGTAGCATTTTTCAAACCCAGATGCTTTTCACAGATTCTTAGAGTGTAAAACGCCTCACATCTCAAAGGATTCTCTTTGCCTGTGAAAGAGCAATCAGAACCCACCAAGATCCCCAAATCCTGGCTATGGAGCATGTGTGCAGGGCCAGCAAGTAAATCTTCTCAGTTGTCTGTCTCTCTTGTTTCCCTCTGAAAGGGCCCGGGAACCTGGTGTTCAGAATCAGATTCAGAGCCAGGATCAGACTCCTGAGTTAAACGATGACCCCTTTGAGTCTAAGGATTAAGCAGAAAACTTCCTCAGGCTTCTTTGCCCAGGTGCTAGCTGTCACATATTCCTAAGGGACCCCCACTCCTGCAGCAGACATGCAGAACCAATCAGTTTAAAAGATAACAAAGGCAGATTCCCAAGTGCAGGAATCTGAGCCAATCAAAGTTGTGCACGCCCTATCCCCAGCACCCTTCCGCTACATGCCATAAAATGCCAAAAGACAAAAGAATCGGGGTTCACCTCCCACTCTCCTTGTGTCGAGACTCATGGAAGGTGGAGGATATTAAAAGCCTCATGCTGTTACATCGATCCTAAGTCTCGTGGGTTTTCTTTGGAGGTTGTCTCTTGCCGGTAGACACTGACAGGGGCTGGCGCCGTCGGCCTGGGGCCTGGGTCTTTTCATCTGGAGGTTCCACCGAGATCAGAAGAACCCTAAGACAGGCCCAGGAGACCTCTTCGGATCGGAGGTGGAGCTCAAGCAAGGTGTGTGAGGTGTGTGTGTAGGTGTGTATATGTGTGAAGTGAAGCAGAATAAACTCTGTACTTTTGTCTGTCTATCCTTCTGCCTTACTTTCAGTGAGATAGGTAAAGGTGTGGGCTGTGGTAGGTAATGCACGGTTTTGTGCCGGACCAGTTGGTACTGGGCATGCACAAGGCAGTGGATGGACGCATCGAAACACTGCAGCTGCAAGGGACCTGAGTGACGGCCACGGCCCGGGTGTGGGTTACCAGGGGGTGACCCTCAGTCCACAGGAGTTTGGGCTCCTCGGATAGGACCTGCTGAAGTCCAAAATAGGACTTCAGGGTTGGCCTGTTAGAGTCAGAAGGAGGTCTCTGGTTCTTCTTTGGAAGTTTCGGTTTGTGAGAGCGCTGTGTGCTGTCCCGCTTTGTCTCTGTGTTGAAGGACTTGGACTGACTATATCTGGATATGGGACAGATGGCTTCAGTTTCTCAGCCCCTGGACTTAGTAATAAGTCATTGGAAAATGGTTAAGGATAGGAGTAAAAATGTTTCAGTAGTAGTGAAGAAAAGAAAAATGTGTACTCTTTGCTCCTTGGAGTGGCCTTCCTTTAATGTTTCTTGGCTGCTCGAGGGGTCTTTCCACCTGCCCATCATCTATACAGTAGAGGAGGTGGTCTTCAGGCAGCCCCCCTATGGGCATCCTGACCAGTTTGCTTATATCCTAACCTGGAAAAGTTTGGTGGAAGACCCGCCGCAATGGGTCAAGTCCTTCCTTCCCCCGAGTTCTCCGCTACAGATTCTTGCCATCAAGGAGGTACCAAAGGAGGTTTTTTGCCTGGAAAAGAATCCCATCCTCTCGGAGCAACTGACCTATTGATACTGGACCCTCCTCCCTGCTATCCTCCTTCCCTCCCCTCCAATTGCTCTGCTGGACCCACACCCGGGGCCAAGCCCCAGCCAATGCTATCTGCCCTGGCTCCTGCCCAGCTCCGGCCCCAAGGCCTGTACCGGCTTCTGCCCTGGCACCTGCCCCTCTGTGCGATCCCTGCTGGTTCTGAAAGAAGTAAAGATTCCCCAACTGGCAGGACCTGCCTAGGGGACCCGCAGCCACTGAGCTAATTCCCCAGATACCACAGTGGCCCTTCCCCTTTGGACCTAAGGCCCCTCTGATGATGAGGGGAACCAGAATTTGCAATACTGGCCCTTTGACACAGCAGACTTGTATAACTGGCAAACTCAGAACCCTCCCTTCCCAAAGGACCCTAGAGGCCTTATCAGGCTCCTGAATACTATTTTGTTCACCCATCAGCCCACCTGGGATGATATACAACAGCTGATGCAGGCCCTCTTACCACTGAGGAAAGAGACAGGATTTTGAACGAGGTTCGAAAACATGTGCCTTCTGACAATGGGGAACTGTCTCAGAACCTGACTGGCATCGATGCTGAATTCCCCCTTCCAGACACGCCAGCAGGTAGGGAGTGTCTCAAAGTCTACCATCAGTCCCTTATGGCAGGCCTGAAATCAGCTGCCAAGAGGCCAACTAATTTGTCTAAAGTCTATGAGATCAGGCAAGGGTCGGGTGAGTCGCCGGCAGCCTTCCTAGAGAGAATTATGGAGGCCTTCGGACAGTACACTCCCTTTGATCCTGAGAAGGAGGAACACAAGCTTACACTGGCAATGATTTTTATTAATGAAGCAGCACTAGATATTAAAAGGAAACCCCAGAAAATAGAAGGGTTTCACACTAAAGGCCTGAAAGATTTAGTTCAGGCAGTTGAAAAGGTTTATAATAACAGGGAGACAGAGGAAGAAAAAGAGCAGAGAAGAAAGAAAGAGGAGGAAGAAAGAGAGTTAGAGAAGGAGAAAAGGCAGAATAGGAACTTACATAGAATATTGGCCACAGTCGCTAGAGAGTCCAGAGAAGAGGGTGCGAGAAGGGCAAGGACCCAAAGGGGATTTGGCCCCGGATAGGGCATCAACCTCGAGAAGGATGCAATTTGGGTAGAGATCAGTGTGTTTACTGCAAGGAGAAGGGACACTGCTCTCGAAAGTGTCCTCAGAAGAAGCGGAAGGACACTGAAAGAGGTGCACACTGTGGGGCCGAGATACTGCCCCTGGAAGAAGAGAGTGATTAGGGGAGTCGGGGTTCGGATCCCCTCCCTACCCGAGCCCAGGGTAACTCTATGAGTGGAGGGGAAGCCTACACAGTTTCCAGTGGATACAGGAGCACAACACTCAGTGCTGCTCCAAGCACATGGGCCCATATCCAACAAAAAATCCTGGGTGCAGGGGGCCACAGGAACCAAACAATATTCATGGACTACCTGAAGAAGGGTGGACCTCAGCGTGGGCTGGGTATCCCACTCATTCATGGTTATTCCGGATTGCCCCCGCCTCCGGCTTGGAAGGGATTTGCTGTCTAAACTGAGGGCTCAGATCCACTTCAGGCCAGAAGGGCCCCAACTTATGGGACCCCAGGGCAACCCTATACATTTCCTGACCTTAAAATTGGATGACGAATACAGATTATTCGAGACCCCAAGGAGGTGTTCAGCGGACATGGAAAAATGGATGTGTAAGTTTCCTCAAGCCTGGGCAGAAACTGCAGGCTTAGGACTGGCTAATCACCGGCCCCTTGTGTATGTTGAGCTGAAGGTGGGTGTGGATCTAGTCTCAGTAAAACAATACCCGAGGCCCAAACAGGCCCTCCAGGGGATTAGACCACACATAACCAAACTATTACAGCTGGGGTTAATGAGGCGATGCCAGTCGGCCTGGAACACCCCCCCTCCTCCCAGTCAAAAAGCCCAGCTTGGAAGATTACTGGCCGGTCCAAGACCTAAGAAAAGTAAACAAGACGGTTATGGATATCTACCCAACTGTTCCAAACCCCTACACCCTGCTAATCTCTCTACCCCCATCTAGAGTCTGGTACACTGTCTTGGACTTAAAGGACACCTTATTCTTCCTGGCTCTGGTGCCAAAGATTCAGGACCTATTCTCATATGAATGGAGAGACCCGGAGAATGGAATTATGGGGCAATTGACCTGGACCAGACTGCCTCAGGAATTCAAGAACTCCCCTACCATCTTTGATGAGGCTCTCCATCAGGACCTGCATGAGTTCCGGGTCAACAACCCTCAGGTGACTTCTTTTACAGTATGTTGATGACCTTCTTCTGGCTGCAGACTCTCAGGCTAGCTGTCTAAAAGGGACTGAGGACCTACTAGTCAAACTAGGGAACCTGGGGTACCGAGCTTCTGTGAAAAAGGCCCAGATCAGTAAAGAAGAGGTAAACTACTTGGGATACCTCTTGAAGGGGGACCCACGGTGGCTGTCACTGGCTGGAAAAGAAACTATCCTCCACATTCCCTGGCCCAAGACACCGCGACAGGTACGTGAATTTCTGGGTACTGCTGGATTCTGCAGACTATGGATACATGGGTTTGCTGAAATGGCAGCCTCCTTGTATCCTCTGACTAAGAACAACCACCCCTGGGAGTGGAGACAGAAAGAGCAAAAGGCATTTGAACAGATAAAGCTAGCATTGATCTCTGCACCAGCTCTAGGGCTTCCTGACGTAACCAAGCCCTTCTAGCTATATGTGGCTGAAAACAAGGGCATGGCCAAAGGGGTCATAACCCAAAAGCTAGGACCATGGAAAGGACCAGTGGCCTATCTATCAAAGAGACTGGATCCTGTGGCATCTGGGTGCCCCCTTGCCTACGGATGGTGGCTGCTTTTGCAACTCTAGTCAAAGATGCCAACAAGATAACTCTAGGGCAACATTTGACTGTCACCACTCCCCATGCCATTGAGAGTCTAGTCAGCAGCCTCCCGACTGCTGGCTGACTAATGCTCATATGGCCCATTATCAGTCTCTCCTGCTTAACTCTGAAAAAGTTGCCTTCACCATGACAGCAGCTGTCAACCCTGCCTCCTTGCTCCTTGATCCTGACCTGGAACCCCCACTACATGATTGCACAGAGGTGTGGACAAGACCCATGGAAGGAGAAAAGGCCTCTCAGACCAGCCACTTCCTGATGCAGAAGCAACCTGGTTCACGGATGGGAGCAGCTTCATGGAAAATGGGCATCGAAAGGCAGGGGCTGCTGTGGTGACAGATCATGACATAGTCTGGGCAGAGCCATTGCTAGCCAGGATGCCAGCACAAAAGGCTGAGATCATAGCATTGACCAAAGCCCTGACCATGGCTGCAGGAAAGAAGATCAACATTTGCACAGACAGCAGGTATGCCTTCGCCACAGCCCACATTCATGGGGCCATATATCAACAGAGAGGACTCTTGACTGCAGAGGGAAAGGCTATCAACAATAAAGACAAGATTGTGGCTTTGCTTCAGGCCCTGCTGAAACCAGCAAAAGTGAGTCTTGTACACTGTCTGGGGCACCAAATGGGGAAAAACCTGGTTACCAGAGGCAACCACCTAGCAGACAAAACTGCAAAAGAGGCGGCCCTGTGGATCACTGAGATTCTGCTCATTAGACATCCAGAAAAAAACCTTACTCCAAGCAGATCAATCCCCCTGAATACTCCCCTCTCAAGTTAGAAAAAAATCAAGAGAGACCCCACCAACTACTTGGCCCCTTCCGGCTGGTGGAAGACAGCCAAAGGGAAAGTAATTCTCCCTTACCGAGAGGGAGAGGGACTCTTACATGAGATGCATTGCCTTACTCACATGGGAGAAAAGAAATTAGATCAGGCTGTGAGCAAGTCAGGAGTATGTGTGGGACTTGAAAAAGTTAGCCAGGTTGGTAGTATCAGAATGTGATGAAAAGGTAAATGCTTACCCTGCTTACCCAGGGAAAATGAAAAAATAGGGGACCGCCCAGGAGTATGTTGGGAAGTGGATTTTACCGAAATTAAACCAGGAAAATATGGGTTTAGATACTTGTTAGTGTGTGTAGACACCTTCTCTGGATGGGTCAAAGCATACCCCACCAAAAAGGAAATTGCTGCTGTAGGGGCCAAGAAGATCATAGAAGAGCTGCTGCCCAGGTTTGGTATGCCTAGAGTCATAGGGTCAGACAACAGGGCTGCTTTCGTCCCTAAGCTAAGCCAAGGGCTAATTGAATGTTTGGGAATAGCTTGGAACTTACATTGTGCATATCGACCTCAGAGTCCAGGCCAGGTAGAAAGAATGAATCGGACTCTATAAGAGACCTTACCCAAATTGGCCTTGGAGATTGTTGGAGATCAGGTGACCCTCCTACCTCTGGCCGTTTTTAAGGCCAGAAATACTCCTTACATGTTTAAACTGACCCCCTTTGAGATCTTGTATGGGACACCAAGCCCCTTGGCTCCTTCTATCCATCCACCTTCCATCACTTCCCAGGGAGACCAGATGATACTGATTAGACTGCAGGCTTTAGAAATCGCCCATAAGGAATTGTTGCCTAAGCTCCATGCCCTCTATGATACAGGCTCCCTGGAGTCATTAACCAGATTGGGTTTCTGTCAGAAGACACAGGCTGGAACCACTGGAAGCCAGGTGGAAGGGCCCCTACTAAGTGCTGCTGACCATGCCCACAGCCATCAAGTTGGACAGAGTGACTGCATGGATCCACCTATCCCATGTCAAACCAGCAGCTGCGCCCCACACCTGGAAGGCAACTTGTCACCCTGACAACCCTTTTTAGTTTAAGATCCAGGAAGAATTAGTGGAGAATCATCAGCAGTGACTATGGAGGAGATCCAGATAGGATGGACAACCGTTCTCATCTTAGGACTCTGTGTGGTAAGCGGTGGATGGGTAGATCCACATGTTCCCATGAACCATACCTGGATACTCAGAGGTACATATGGGGAGATCCTGGCCTTTGCTAGTAAGATGGAACCCTCCAACACTTGGTTTCCAGAACTGAGCTTTGATTTGGCCGAGGTAATGAAAGATGGGCGAAGTCAACATTTTGCAGAAAACACCAAAGTTCATTTTTATATGTGCCCTTCCCGTATGGCATGCCAGGGTGGGAGAAACACTGTGGCACAGCTGATGATTTGTTTTGTGCCAGTTGGGGTTGTGAGATACAAGCCACCGATTGGCTCCCAGTATCCCAGGGACTTATACAACTTGCCAGAGTCCCTGAGCTAGATAGATGTCCGAGGGCCATACATGGAGATGACCCTAGGCCTCCTCCCAAACCCTGCAATCAGCTAAAGCTCACCTTTACAGAACAGGGCATGAACTATGACAAGCAGGTACAGGGAAAGATGTTCGGAATAAGATTATGGAAAGCTGGGTGTTTGGGGGGAATCATCCGGCTACAGCTAGTTCTGTCTCAAGGTTTGGCCCAGAGCATAGGCCCCAACTTGGCACTTGCCCCACAGCCCTGCCCCACTATAAAGAGCAGATGGGGCCAAGAGCCTACCCCTAGACCTAAATGTGGTTAAAATCCCCCTGACCATCCCTGCCCTGGTCACTCTAATTAATGCTCCCTCCCACCAGTTATGGGAACTGATTTCACAGGCAGCAGAGGTGCTTAACGCTACTGACCCTAGTCTGACAAAAGCCTGCTGGATGTGTTATGATGTAATCTCCCTTATTATGAGGGAACTGGCCTATTGAACGCCTATACCACCTCGGGAAATGGTGAGGGTTGCAGATGGATAAGGACACAGGAAAGATACCTCTTGCATCAGTCTCAGGAAAAGGCCTATGTCTGGTACAAGTACCTGCTAGCCATGTCCACCTCTGTAACCAAATTGTCACCCTGGTTGACACCTCTGTTTATTATATCCCGCTGCCAGGAGGGTGGTGAGCATGTTCCTCAGGGCTCACTCCTTGCACCCATGGAAAGCTGATCCAAGATTCTAATGATTATTTTGTCCTGGTACAATTACTACCCCGTATCCTGTATCATGAAGATAAGACTTTTCTGGCCGCCTGGGAATCAGGAATGTTCTTAAGGGTTACAAGGGAGCCGATGACAGCCATTACCATTGCAACCCTCGTAGGACTTGGGCTGGCAGGAGTGGGAACAGGAGCAGCAGCATTAATATCACAAGATCGGGGATTCCAAGGCCTTAGGATGGCGGTAGATAGGGACATTGAGAGACTAGAAGATTTTGTTACTAAACTACAGGAATCCCTCTCGTCATTGGCAGAGGTAACCTGGCAGATTAAATGAGATATGGTTATAATGTTTCAACAACAGGGCAGGATGTGTGCTGCCCTCAGAGAGGAGTGATCACTCTGAAGCTGTTAAAAATTCCACGGCTAAAGTGAGAGAAGGATTGGCCAAAAGGAAAAGAGAACGTGAAGAATCTCAGGGATGGTTTGAATCATGGTTCAATTCCTCCCCCGGTTAACTACCCTTATTTCTACTTTGCTGGGACTACTTTTAATCTTACTACTTGCCTTGACCTTTGGGCCCTGAGTGATTAACAAATTAATTACATTTTTTAAGGAGAGGGTGAATACAGTCCAGCTAATGGTTCTGAGACAGCAATATCATTCCTTAAAAATCTCTTGAGAAGAGAGCTACAGAATGGCCCAGCCATTCCAAAATGTAGACTCAGCTCTATGATTACATCTGTGTTCAAGAAAAAGGGGGAATTGAAAGGGCCCAGGAACCTGGGGTCCAGATTCAGATTCAGAGCCAGGATCAGACTCCTGAGTTGAATGATGACCCCTCCGAGTCTCAGGATTAAGCAAAAAACTTCCTGAGGCTTCATTGTCCAGGTACAAGCTGTCAGGAACTCTTAAAGGACCCCCCACCTCCCTCAGGAGACAAGCAGAGCCAATCGGTTTAAAAGATAACAAAGGCAGATTCCCAAGCGCGGGAATCTGAGCCAATCAAAGTTGTGAACACCCTATCCCCAGCCCGCTTCCTCTGCACACCATAAAATGCCAAAACACAAAGGAATCGGGGTTCGCCTCCCACTCTCCTTGCATGGAGACTTGCGGAAGGTGGACCCCGACACACCAGATATTAAAAGTCTCATGTGGTTGCATTGATCCTAAGTCTCGTGGGTTTTCTTTGGAGGTTGTCTCTCACCGGTAGACCCTGACAGGGGCTCATGCCATAGGGTGTGGAGTCTGGGTCTTTTGACCTCTGCCTATTTTGAATCTGCTAATTTTTTACTTTTGTTAAGATAAAGACAAACGGTAGTAAAAAGAAACATGTCAACCACTAGACAAGAGTTTTTCTTCTGACATTTTGGCCAATAGAAGAGAAGATTCCTCATTCCTCCAAACCTCCACATAATGACTTTGCAACTTACAGCAAGTCCTTAGCACCCACGGTGCTTAAGGCCCATTCATAGAAATGAAAATTTGGGATTCCATGCTTGAAACTGGGAGCCTGATAAAGTCCGTTCTGCTCTTTAGAGCCGCGCTGGTGCCAGAGTCTGAGCTTTGTTCAATAATAAGGTCTCTCTCTGGGATGAAAAATCAGTTTTGTGAGACAAATCTGTGGTGAGCCCTTCAGCCTCTGGGCCTACACTCTGCTGTGAACCTCTGGCTAATATTGTCTAGTTCCTTTATAGGGAGATCTTTTGAGCATAACCGAGTCATGAAAAATTAATAGCTGCCCAAGAGCGGCTTGTTTCAGGGAAGCCAAAGTCCTCTGAAGGAATGTTCTTTCTCTGGCTAAACATGTAACTTCATCCTACTTGCCTACTGTCCTAGGCAAGCCTCTAACTTTGCCCAGAAAAGCTATTTCACTGGGCAAACATCTAACTCCACCAGAGAGAGGTTATCCCCCCTGGGTAAACATCCTGCCCCAGCAGGGAAGACGTTTTGTTGTTACTTATCTTGGCTTCAGGATGTTTTCACCTATGTGTCCTGTAATTAACACCTTCTTTATAACCCCTGTAGCTGCACATAGCCCCCTGATGAAAGGGGTGTAAGATTGGAGAGAAAATAAAATTTCAGCTCCATTCCACCTGAGCTCAATGATGCTGTGTGTGCCTGGTCTATTCCCTTCCCTTCTCGTCTCTTTTCCCCTTCAGTCCCACCCCCCATTCAGGTAATTTCTGACTTGTCAGGCTGGTCTTGACACACACCCACACAAAACTTCCAACGACCTTTCAAAATTCATTCACAAAACATGCTTCCTACCTTAATTGATGAGTCAAGTCAACCATTAGAACAGAGAGAGAGGGCAGGCTGAGGGCAGGCCAGCAGGACTGACTAGTGGGTAAAAATAGTTATTAAACAAGTCTGTCAACCCGATTTCATCCCTTGAACCCCCACAGAGCAAGAGGAGAAGCAACTCCTGAAAACTGTCCCTGACCACATGTGTGCACGCGTACTCATGTACTCTCCCGTGCGTCCACACTCACACACATCATCTCCACGTTCAGTAATAACAAAGGGTTTTAAAGGACAATGTCACTATTACTACATTCAGGATTCTTCAATAGTGTGCCTCCTCTCTAGTGTTAGCTAACGTGGAAACATCTGAGAGTTCTTCCCCAAACTTATTGAAGACTGAGCATGCTCCAGGAAAGGAGAGGCTCCTTTAGCACCATGATGTTATGGAACAGCTTTGGTCCTCAAACTTCAGAAAACCACTGATATGAAGAAATACAACATTTTGTGCATGTACTCATAAGGGTGTATATGTGCATGAGCACATGTGTGCTCACCCAGGTGTGTGTGTGAAGAAGCCAGAGGCTGATGTTCTCAGTCATTCTCCACCTTATTTTTTGAGATGAGGTCTTTCACTGAGGCTAAAACCCGCTGTTTCAGCTAGACTAGCTGGAATTCCCCCAGTATTCTCCTGTCTCACCCTGCCTCCAGAACTATAAAATGCTGTGCATTAGAGGTGTGTACCAGGGCATTAGAGGTGTGTAGCGGGGCATTAGAGATGTATACTGGGGCATTAGAGGTATGTACTAGGGAATTCAGCATCTACATGGGTGCTGGGAATCTTAACCCAGGTCCTCAAGCTTGCACACAATGTCATTTCCCACTGCAGATACAAGATCTCTCTGTATACATGATTAGAGGCACACCACACATGCACATGTTACATGTGGAGCCTACATAGTGAAATTAGAATTTTATAATTGATGTATAGATATGTAATCATTCAATTAAATTGAGAATGTTTGGATTATAATAATTAACACAAATGTTTTATAACTCACATGACTATGCCATATTATTGATAAATATGATGCCTTTAACATATTTTGGTAAAAATGAAAGCACAGCAGCTTTAGCAATTGTAGGCATACATTTTTTGCATGGATTTGCTAGCAGACATCTTGTATTTAAGTTAGAGACTTAATATCGTAAGTTGAAATGAACACAGCATCTGTTGCTTCCCATGTTTCAAGCCCAGCAATTTAACCTTCAGTGTCTTCCCTTGACAGGAAATAACTGTGAATGGCACCGCTTGTCTGCTGTCTCCATTTTTAGAAGTAGCCTAGGTATAGCAGTTAACAAATAAGTAAGTCAGCCAGGCATGGCGGCCCACATCTTGAATGCCAGCACTTGGGATGCAGAGGCAGGCAGATCTCTGAGTTCAAGGGCATCCTGGTCTACAGAGAGGGTTCCACGACAACTAGGGCTACACAGAGAAACCCTGTCTTGAAAAACCAAACAAAACAAAAACCAAACAAAACAAAAAAATCATCCTCAGTGTGTCAACTGGACAGAACCTACCCTCAGCCTGGCAGATGGCCTCTGGGCATGCCTGTGTAGATAGATTATCCTGATTCTGATAATTGCCACGAAGACCCATCTTCACTGTGGTTGGTACCATTCTTAGGACTAGGGGTCTTCAAGTGCATACAATGGAGAAAGTGACCTGAATACCAAGGAGTGGCACTCTTTCTTCTCTTCTTTTGACTGTGGATACAACTTGACCAGCTGCCTCATCTCCTACTGCCTTGACTTTCCCAGCACAACCACCTTACCTTGAACTGTGAGCCTGAGCAAGAAGCTCAACTGTTGTGCTCCATTGCAGGGGGAATACATGCCTGCTTCCTCCTGCCCAGCAAGTAGGCTTGTGTCAGTAATTACATTTTTCATAATTAACATTTACATGCATACAGGCCTGAGTCAGATGTATTCTGTTGCCCTGTAGATGTCCTATTTCCTGGTGACTGTCACTCCAGGTGCCTCAGGATGAATTCAGGGGAGACACAGGTGAAAAACCCTCCATTTCATCATCCTATTTGTTGCCACCATAGGCAGCTACTCTGCTCAGTACCTTGACACCATGCATCTGAAGAGGCAGCACTCGCTGAGATCCTTATCCTTAGGTGTGACCTGCCATGCCTAGGATAAGGATATGAGAAGAAGATGGAATGGTCTCCAAGGGCTGGAGATGGCCTGCAGTGATTTTCAATGCTTCTCCCCAACCAGTGATTCAGAACAACCCTCACTGTCACAAAAACAAAGATTTCCTAGAGATACACTTGTGCCACACCGTTCTGCAGGAGTGACTCAGCCCTTGTCCACAGCAGGGTTCCACAAGGCTCAGGAAGAACAAGGAACATTGAGGAAACATGACAAATGAATGCAGTAGTTCATTCTTTTCTGTGACCTAAAATTGCACACACATGATCATGCTTTAAAATGACACATACAGAACACACATTTTGAGAAAATGACACGCAGTAGGGCTTCTTTTTAATAAAAAGAATAGACTATCAGTGTGCACACTAAGGAATCATACAGAGGATCTGAGAGACAAAATACTTTTTCTGTGTCTTAAATAGCAATCTGCAAGATTTTTTACCTAATGGTATGCAGGTGTCAAGCATTTGTCAAAAAGAACCAGTGCAGGATTGCCCTTCCTCCTGCAACTGCAGATTTCAAGGTTATTTTATTTACTATCAGAGAGCATTTGTCACAATGACTAATTAATGAATGGCTGGATGACATTGCTGAGTGTATTATGTTTCTATTTTCCTCTAACAGACAGGGCAAAGGGCCATGTAGGTAGCAGAGAATGGTTTTTATGGGTGTTTTCTTTTAATTCTCTGGTACATATTTATTTTCCTGGGATACAGCTATAAATTTCTGGTTCTATCTACTGACTGTTGTTGGCTTAGAAGGCTAAGCGTCTTTTTAAATACTGGGAATGTTTACTTATAGGTCAGTGCTGGCTTGCTATATTCTTTATTAGCAGAGGGAGAAACACTCTTAAGGGTGAACTATCTATTTCTTCTTCCAGGTGGGCTAAATCTCTATCTAGGCTCTTTTAGCTCCTATCTTAAAGGCTTTATCTCTTCCTGGGAAGACTAGCATTTACTGTAGTAATAGTTTTTATGATGTACTTGCAGTATACATGAGAGGATCTCACACACCCAAGGCCTTGAAGGTCTGTAAGGTTATTACAATTACTTTGAGCTGGAATGGCAGTGTCTCTTTCCCAATCAGCCAAATCAGCTGGCTCCCAAAGAGCCAGCCCAGGGACTAATTTGGATTTTATACTAATAGGCCAAGCAGGCATTATATTAATGAGAGACTTTTTGCAGTTAAACAGTAAGGGAAGGGGAAAATTAGCCAGGAAGCCACACTCCTCTGGCTAACAGGGACCTGGAACCTTGTCCAAAGAGTCAGCATCTGTCGCCAGGATATCATGGTCGTCAACAGCCTTCAACGATGAAATTTCTCCCGGAATCACATACTGAGAGAAGGAAAAAGCTAACGCCTGGTACCAGCCAGAGGAAGGATCTGCCTCACACAGTTCTGACAATGCTCCAGACCACCTTCCCCCAGTGATTAGAACATAGGTGACGATGGGTCAGTGAGGCAAAGGATACACCTGGACCAGGGCTGCTTGGTTAAGAGGACTTTTTGCTCTCTTCATGTTAAGACCCTAGAGATGGATTAGGGGTTCCATGGACCTCTTTGTTCCTCCGTGCCTACATTGATTACACCTTTCTCTGCTTCTCACTGATGGTTCAGATTAATCAGCCTGTTGAGGTCAGATGCCTAGCTCATTAGAGTTGCCAGTGGTTGAGCGTCTGTTTTTGGTTACTCTGGTGACATTGTCACACCTCTGTAGCTTGATCATCTCAGAATCAAGTAGCAAACAGAAGAAAAGCACAGTCTAAAAAGTTTCCTAGCTATGTGTATAGCTTGAACCTGTAATTCCATCACTCAGGAGGCTGCGGCAGAGACTGAATTTGAGACCAGTTGCATAAGGTGAGAAAAGAAAGTCTCCTCCACCCTTGCCCACAGTCTTCATGATCTTCCAGTAGGAGCAGGGAAAGGGCACACATTGTATCTGATTTGCGTTTGTCTCAGCCTGGAAGTGACCCTTTCAACTGACCCTCTGAAAGGATGCTCATTTCTGAGGCACGTCTATGGTACTCATCTGCCATAGGCTGGAAAGAGTGAGGAATAGATGGGCACCCCACAGCCTCTACTGCAGCAATGTCAGAAGGAATGGTGTCAGGACAGGTTAGAGAGCTCTGCAAAAAGATGTTTACTATAGCAACTACAGTCACTGTGTCCCTGAAGACTGGAGAACACAGCTGTCTTGGACCCAGGAAGCCTTAGTAGGCCCACTGTCTAACAAGGAAGGACTAGGGATACAGTGGAGGCAGCATTCTGGTGAGAAAATTGAGGACAGCTGCTGGATTCTTAAAATTCATATGACTGGTAAGACGGCTCAGTCAGTGTAGGTTACTGACTGGTTTTCACCCCCAATAGTTCCATGAACTCTCCACAGAAGAAAATGGACCGTTGAAGGAAAATTAAGAAAAATGAATGCAGTAGTTCCTTCTATGGGACCCAATATGCTATGCTTTTAGCACTTTTAAGACACGAATAGAACACAGCTTATGTATGATAGTGCATTTCTTTTAATAGTAAAAATTGAAGAAATTAGAACTTTGAAAAAATTAAGAAATAGAGAAAGCAAAATAACATTTACACTAGACTCCCCTCCATTCAAAGATTTTGCTCTAGCTAAAGATCAAAAACTTCAGCTGATTTTCTGAAGATGTCAAGCATACATGTTCACCCCCTGTCAGCTGCAGGCCTCTGATCTTCATGGTTAATTTTAGTGAGAAACATCTTAACACAATATTTCATTAATGAATAGCTGATATTGGGTCAGCATACTTACTGTTTAAGGAGGCAGGGATTCAGGAGTGAATTATCTTTTTGTTTTTTCAAGCTTGCTGTCCTACTGTCTACACTCTTCGTTTCTGATCTCAACTATGGTTCTGTTTCCATGGGAAGCTCATGGTAACCGAGAATAAGTTTTAATGATATGTCTACAGAAAGCATGAATAGTTCTCACATGCTAAGACTTGAAGGTTAGCTTACAATTATTTAGAGCTGATATGGCAGTGTCCCTCTCCCAGCCAGTCCAGGAATTGACTTGACTTGTAACTATTAGTCCAAATAGACAATATTTTTGGTGAGAGGCTTTTTATCAACATACAGTAAATATGAGAAAGGGGCAAAGCAGTTAAGGAATTCCAAACTAGCAAGGGGCCGGAAAACCTTGTCAAACTGGCATGTCCGTTGCTTGGGTATCATCGGATCTCAAGAAGTCAGTAAAGCACTTGTCTTGCAGTCCCAAGGACACATGTGAAAAAGCCCTGTGTGAGAGCTCACATTTGAAATCCCAGTCCTGGGGAGCTGAAGATGGTCAGATCTTTGGGATCCACTGAGCAGTCAACTTACCTTACTCCCTGCAGTCCAGGCCAATCAGAAGCCAAAACCCAAAGCTAGCAGCTCTTGAAGAACAATGCCCAAAGTTGCCTCTACCCTCCTCATGCATGTGCACACATATGCATATATACCTGCACATATATGTACCTGCACACACAGGAGCACCCCAGACACATGGACACACAGAGAATTAATCATATGGAATGAAAGAAGAGAGAAGTGAAGAGGAAAAGGAGAATATGGAATCTGTTGGGGGTTAGAGAGTCCACTGCTTTCAGTTGCTCCTGGCTTAGATTGGGCTATGACAGGTGGTGAGGGTGGGTGCACAGGCCTCCTGTATTGGTCTCATCAGGCCCAAGAAGTTTCTGCAGCCTTGGAACATAACAGAAGTTTAGCATGCACCTTCTTTAAGAACGCACATCTGATGAGTGAAATGAGCGAACCTTACTGAACCAACATTCTCTTTCCTGTTGGCAAATGTCACAAATTACCAGAGGGAAGGAATATTCCTGGCAAACACTCTCATCCCCACCTCTACACGCAGTCCTTGCCCTCCCTTGGAAGAAGCCACTAGAGGATGACAGGTGGTCACACACAGATTGGATTATGGAAATTCCCCAGTCAGCAGCTGAGCCCTGTTTCTCCACAGGTGAGAGCAGGTTTAAAATCAGCTGAAATTTACTATTGTGATAACCTATGTTGTCGAGGATTTCTCAACCCTCAGTGCTGTCCTGCCAGCTGATGAGGGAGAAGGGAGAAAGGGGGGATCAACCTGGGTGCTGAGCATGCCCATCCGTGAGTCCACTAATTGGCCACACCCACCTACCTACCCCTGTGCTCCACCAACCTCCAATCCTGGTGAAGGAATGGCTATTTAAGGGCAGTTGGAGTTCAGGAAAAAGCACCACAAGCCCTTGAAGAAGAAACATTGGTATCATCAGAAAGGTAAATGCCCAGAAAGCCTGCTCTTGGCTGCCTTTGAGGGGCTGTACACGTAAGCATGTGTGTCTGCATGTGTGTATGCATGTGTGTGCATGTGTGCGCGTATGGTGGACATGCTCCTGCTGTGAGCTCCATAAGGTAAAAGTGTACAAAACAGTATTTGAAGGCAAGTATGTTGTATGAATTTGTGAGGGTGCTGACGGTGAATTGGAGAGCATGTGTGTATACGTGTACTCTGTATGAGATTACATAGGCTTGTACAGAGAAGGCATGGTTTTAGTTGGGGAGGAGAACGTGATGATCAGACTCCAAGGGTGGAATTCCCAAGTATTGAATCTAACATGAGGGTGCAGGTGAGGTATCCAGTCAAGGGAGGCATTGCCTCTGACCTTGCGAGACTGAAAACTGTGCGGAATGAATCCAGTCTCCCAGGGGCAATGAAAAGGGAGACATTACCACATCATTCCCTTATGAGAAACCATTCCACAGATCCATGAAGGGACAAGAGATGACATTCATGATGCACTGTCAGAAGCCACTATGGCTAGCCTCATGCAAAAGCACAGCTGTGCTCCAGGGTTGCTAACTAGACAGGAAAGCAGGGTCTGGGCCTGAGGCTGACACATCCTGGAGGGGATGCCTAGGCAGGTCCATCTGCATTCAACCCTCACAGAGCACACAGCATGAAGGTCCTCCTGTTGCTAGCAGTTGTGATCCTGGCCTTTGGTAAGTACTGACTCTGAACTCAGTGCGATGTGGGGTAACCTGAGGAGGGAGGCACCGCATCCCCCAGCTTTCCTTCTCATTGCCCCAGCTCCATCTCAGTAGGAGAAAGGAAGCTATTTGTGGGGAGAGAAGGTAGCAGAGAGATGCCATGCTGGGGAGGGGCACAGGCTCAGGGCCCTTCACCTGCCTTTTCTCCATTTCCTTTGAGGCCCAACACAGGTTCATGGGAGTCTTCTGGATTTTAGGCGCATGATCAAGATTAAGACAGGAAAGGAAGCCGTGCCCAGCTATATCTCCTATGGTTGCTACTGTGGCTTGGGTGGCAGAGGGTCCCCCAAGGATGCAACAGATCGGTGAGGTCACCCGCACTGCCCCTACTCTCTGCTCACTCTGGCTGGGATTACTAGGACAGAGCTGCTACCCAATACCTCAGTGTCCTGGTGGACAGTAGCTGCTACTGCTAATTGCAAGTAGCAAGCACATTGGTAACTCTGCTGTGAAACTCCAAAGTCTTTGAGTCTCTGTTCAGGGTCAGCAGTCAAGGGAAATGATGGGCACCAGGTCTCTAGAGATGTGAGAAGGCAGCCTCTATAGAATGTGTCCCCCAAACAGGTGCTGCGCTGCTCATGACTGTTGCTATGCCCGTTTGAAGAAAGCTGGATGTGCCGTGTATACTCTGCCCTACAAGTTCACCTCCCCAGGGGGGGAAATCACCTGCACTGGTAAGAAAGCCTCTGAGATGCCATCAGGCTTCCCTCCTGTGTCTGTTGAGCACTCACACACTGAATACTTTGCTGGTGCAGAAGGGGAATTCATCCCTGCTTTAGGAAACTCTCAGTTGACCAGGAAGCCTGAAAGGGTGGGGAAGATGCCAATAGAGAGGCAGAAAAGGCCTTCGCACAGCCTGAGGAGTGAGGCAGATTCTGCAGAGGGCAGAATACTAAAGCTGAATCCTAAAAGTCTCAGAGAGTCAGTGAAGTACATGGTAGGAGAAGAAGGAAGGGCCATTCCCCATACAGGGCACAGCGTGGCCAAAGGAACAAAAAGGACCATGGGCCCCTCTGGGCTGCCCAGTGTGAGGATGAGACTGAGCAGGCTGGGGCAAGGTCAAACAAAGACCCCCTGGCCAACGTCTTGAGGTTGGTTTATATGAGTGACAGTCACAGGGACCCCTTATGTCTTATAGAAAAAGAGGACTCACCCTGGAATGGATGGGGCAGGAAGGAGGGGAGCCAGTGAGCCTTGCTGCCTGCAGGAGAGTGACACCTGCTGTAAAACAGCCACAGTCAGGTCGGAAAGATCTCACCTCCTGAGATTCCAGAGAAGTGTGGGCCAAGGTCTGGGCAACTCCCAGGCACAGGATCAGCCCTGCTCTGGGTTCCAGCATGCTGCTAACATCTGTGCTTGTACTGAAAGACACACTACAGCTCCTGGAGCCCTGGCCTCTGACTGACAGGTGGCTTCCCCCCTCTAAGACTCTTTGGAGGAGGGAAATGAACTCTTCCCAGAGACCCCTATGACTTTTTTTGCACTTCAGTGAGAATAAAGCTGCATTCTACCTTAAGACTGGTCACGGCCAAGGAGAAAGGGTGACCACACTGGCTTTCACCAATTCCATCCATCTTGAGGCCTCTGAGGCTGGGGGCTCTTTACACAAGCAAGTCTGTTATCAAGAAGGTGGGGCCAGAGATGCAGTTCAGGTGTGAGAGGAATAGCCTAGCAAATATGAGGGCCTGGGTTCCATCCCCAGCACTGCGTAAATCCAGCATAATTTAGCATGCATGGATTCCTAGAGCTCAGAATGTAGAGCCAGAAGGATGAGCAGTTCATGGTCATCCTAGCTACAGGGAGAGTTCAAAGCCAGCCTAAGCTACGTGAGAACAACCTGGAAGAGGGTGGCTAGAAAGCTTGGCCAACCTCTGTGTGAGTGCCATGCTTAGCTGCTGTGTCCCTGTCAAATGGGTCTCCACCCCCACCAGCCAGCCCTAGTGATTGTCTCAGCAGAGGCAGGCAATGGGTATGGACAGCCATCAGCTAAGTGTCTACTGTCACCTCATTTCAGCTAAGCAGTGGTTCTGCCAGGAAGAGCTGTGCCAGTGTGATAAAGCCGCAGCTGATTGCTTTGCCCAGAACCTGAATACCTACAATAAAACATATTTGGGATATCCTGAACGTCTTTGCACTGGGCCATCACCCGGGTGCTGAAGTCTCCTGTATCACCTCTCCCCAGCCCAAACCAGTTCCCAGAGGAAAAAAGAAAAAAGAAAAAAAAACACTCTAGAGGCAAGGTGGGAGCTCATCTGTCTTCACTCAGAGCCTGGTGGGTCAGACTGATCTCTCCCACCCCACCGCTCCATTACTCTGATCAAACAGAGTTCCCCTCCTCCACCTTCCCCTTCCCATCCAACTTCCTGCCTTGAAGTACAAATAAAAAAAGAATGCATCAACAAACGCGTGTGCTCTCTTGATATGAAATGAGACAGATAGAAAGTGTGCCTGCTAAAAGTACAGCCTTTTTGTCTGGGAGACGGCTCAGCCCATGAAATGCTTACCATGCAAGCATGATGACCTATGTTCAACCCTCAGAACCCACATACACAAAGCACACACATGTTCACAATCCTAGAGTTGGGGAAAGAGAGGCAGGTGGATCCCTGGCTCTGTCCAGCCAGCCTAGCTGTATTAGCAAGCTCCAGGCCAGTGAGAGTCTCTGTCTCCAAAAGCAAGGTTGTTGGTGACCTTAGGAACAATACTTGAGCTTGATCTATGGCCTACATTCACACATGCACACATAAGCAATTTTGCATGGGCACACACAGAGACATGAAAACATACAAATTAACTGGTTTTCAGGTCAGTCTATTGGGTCCAACCCTCAGTACCCCACCACCTTAAGCCTTTATTCTCTTATTCAAATGGAGACACTTGTCAGAAGGTCCTGCTAAGGCTCCTTTGAGAATCAAGAGGGGAAAACAGATGACAAGCAGCACACAACCTGCCTACAGCTGCCATCCCTGTTAAAAGCAGACCTCCCCCTCCCTTACCCCAGTCCACAGCCATTTCTCCTGCCTTGTCAGAGGAGGTGGAAGCCACCAGAATGAAGTGGCCTTGCTTCTGTCAAGGACCCACCACATGGAATTTAAAGAAATCAGTTCATTAAGACCCTGCCCTGTGCACAATGCCCAAAACGGACCAATTCACAGCAGATTCCCTGAGCCATGGTGTAAGCAAAGCTGGCCACTTAGATGAAGCAGAAGCCAAGTGCATTTGTCAAAACCAGATGCTTTTCACAGATCCTTAGAGTGTAAAATGCCCTGAAGTCTCAGAGGATTCTCTTTGCCTGTGAAAGAGCAATCAGAACCCAGCAAGATCCTCAAGTTCTGGTTGCCGGTCATGGGTGAGAGCCAGCAAGTAAATAATCTCAGTTCTCTCTCTCTGTTGTGTTGTTTCCCTATGCCTACTTTGAGTCTAACTTTTTCACTTTCAATAAGATAAAGACAAAGTGTAGTCAAAAGAAACATGCCAACCTCCAGACAAGAGATATTCTTCTGACATTTTGGCCAATAGAAGAAAAATTCCTCATTCCTCCAACCCCCAAATAATGATTTTGCAACTTAGAGCAAGTCTTTGCACCTGAGGTGCCTAAGGCCCCTTCAAAATAATGAAAATTTGGGATTCCAGGATTGAAACTGTGAGCCTGATGAAGTTTCCCTGTGTGGGTGAGGCTCAGAGGGAAATATCAAAGCCTTCTACTAGTCCATGACATAGCTGGAAACAAGGAATCTCCTTTGAGGAATTGCCTATATCAGACTGGCCTGTGAGCAAGTCTGTGGGGGCATTTTCATGATGAATGGCTGATATAGGAAGCCCATAGCTCACTGTTGGTGATGCCACAATGGATAGGCAGTTTTGGTTATATAAGAACACCACCTGAGCAAGCCATAGAGAGCAAGGCAGTAAGCAGCATTTCTCCATGGTCTCTGCTTCTGTTCTTGTCTCTAGGTTCCAGATCTGAGTTCTTAGTCTGGCTTCCCTCAGTGATGGACTGTAACTGTAAGCCAAATAAACCCTCTCCTCCTTGAGTTGCTTTTTGTCAGTGTTTTATACAGTAACAGAGAAAAAACTTGGCAATATACATGCACTGAACTGTCGCACTGCTGTGTATAGAGAGAGATGAATCCAGATTCAATCCTAGTGGGACCATTAATATCCTGCTTTCATCCATACATAGATCATTCAGGAAACAGAAATCAACTGAAGAAACTCCAGACTTAACACGAACAAAGATATCAGTGCAATCCCATCAAAATTCCAGTGGCAGTCTTCACTAAAATAGAAAATGAAACCAGAACTTCAGGTGGGAAGAAACAAGGACCCAAAGCTGTCTAGGCCAGAAGGACCTAAGCAGGTTATGACAGACTGTGTGGCTCCAACATCGCTGAAACTCTTAGCATTCTAAAAAGGACAAAACTGTGGAGGCAGTGAAGGAGGTTGGTTAGCTGGTTTGTGGTTTATGTAACTGTCCCTTGAAAGCCTTACAACAAAGGCTTGGTCCCCAGCCTGAGGCCTGAGGCATACTGAGCAGGGATGGAGACTCAGGAGGTAGTTGTCAAAGAGGAGGGCACTGGAGTCTGCTATGGAAGGGGATATCTGAGTCCTTAATATTCTCTCTCTCTCTTTCTATCTTCCTCTCTCTCTCTCCCTTTTTCCATCTTCCTCTCTTCCTCCATCTCCCTCCCTCCCTTCTTCTCTCTCCCTTCCTAACTCTCTTCCTCACTCTCCTTCTCTCCCTCCATCTCTCCCTCTCCCCCTCCCTTCCTCCCTCTCTCCCTCCCTCCCTTTCTCGCTCCCCTCTTACTCCCTCCCTGCTTTTCACCATTATTTATCTCTTGCACTAGGGATGGCAGCCTAGCTTGCTCACTGGGAATGGCAGAGCACCACCTTTTGCCTCCTGGCACACTAACACATTTGTAACCATATTAAATGAGTGGTTCCATGGAGCAGCTTGCAGCTCAAGGCATCCCATTCCCTCAGTGAACCCAGGGGAACCATGAAGGATACTCAAGTATGGTTTGGGGTTTCTCTAGGGAGAGTCACTCCTTGTCTTGGCAATGGGTGCATGTATGATCCCCAGGCTTCTAATTCCCATCACTCAGAGAATGTCATTCACATCAAGCTGCAAGGTTAGAGAGTTTCTTTTCATAAACAAAGTGATAGAGTGGATTTATGAGGGAGTTGTCAGGAACAAGAAGTGCTGCATTCAGGATCAGAAGTCCTTTGAGCCCTAGTAGGCACTGTTTCCTTAGTTTACGTAAAATCTCTGCTGTTTGGTTCAGGATCAGAGGTCCCTTGAGCCCTGAGTAGTCACTGTTTACTTCGCTCACTTAATATCTTTACTCTTCACTTGATTAGAAAAACACAAGAAGGGCTCTGGGCACAGGACTAAATTCCAGCTCTCAGGAGGCAGAAGCAGGTGGATCGCTGTGAGTTCAAGGCCAGCCTGGTCTACAGAGTGAGTTGTAGGATAGCAGGAGTTACAGAAGAAAAACTCTATGTGGAAAAAAAATAAAAAGGAGAAAAATGCCTACCATCTGTGCGGGCCATTCTGATTCTATCAGGAGTGCACGGAGCTTCCTGACTCTGCTTTCAGGATGAAGGGTTTCCTTTTCCTTTCCCTCTTCCTCAATTTTTTTCTATCTTGCCTCATTATTAGTAGCAAACCCGTGTATTTTCTAAAAAAAAAAAAAAAAAAAAAATGGTTTCGGTCAGGACACTGATTAAGGGCTTTTTTATACATATAGTCTTTAGATTTTGAAGAATATTCTTTGTATATCTAATTTGCTGTAAGTTTTTTATTATAAAAATAGATTTCATCTGATAATTTACAGTCTACATCTATTGAGATGGCCAGATGGCTTTTGCTTCTCCTACGGTTGACACACGATATATTCTTCATCAATTTGCAAGTATCAAGCTCTCCTTGCATTCTGGGGATGAATCCCACTTGAACCTGGGTGTTTCCTTCTTAATCTACCTACTGTTACATCTAGTTTGTGAGGATGCTGTTGAGGATTTTTGACTCTATTCATCTGAAAACACACCTTGGTCTTCATCTCCCTCCATCAGCATTGAGAACCATGTGAGCAGACATCTTGTCTTGTTCAAGGATGTCCTAGTGCTTAGGTTAGACACTGGTGAAAGGAACGTAATCAAGTGGCCAGAATTCTGAGGACAAAACTCTGAAGTAATGAGAAATGGAGAAAGGAAGAATTGCCTGGTGTCACCAGGTCCTCAGTATTTATCCAGTTCTAAAGGCTGGACCTGGGGGCCCATGATGTATGGTGGGGATGCAGCTTCTGCCTGCCACACAGTCCGTGCTCCAGAGGTTAAACCAAAGGGGGATGCTCCAGTCCAGGAACTGAGCCTTGATGTAGACTTCACAACCGATGTTCTGGGGAGGGGGACCCTAAGCTAAGAGGCATGCAGGAATTTACCAAGAACTTTGGGGGCTGCACTACTTCACCATGTATTCTAATTAACAGCAAAGCTCCCCAGAAATGAGTAGGTTAAAGGGGGATGAAAAAAGACCAAACTAGGGGTGCCATGAGGGGGGAGAGGAAAAAATACTGCATTCTGAGAGCTGGTTGGTTTGTCTTTTCTGCCTGCAGCGAATCCGGAAGGACCACACACTGCTGATAAAGCCAGAGTCACCTGCAAAGATCGGGTTGTTTCCATAAAAACATCTCAAATGAAACAACATTAAGAGACAAACTAAGCCATGTCTACTTAGGGCCAAAACAATTTCTAACCATGATTTTTAGCACTTCTCCTTCCTAATGATTGACACCCTTCATAAAATCCACATTACAATTGTGTTTATAAACGGAAGTTCTTTAACCTCCCAACTTGCTGTGAATTACACTGAGTGATGGAAATCAGAGAACCATGGGAAGAAGGTGTGCCTCTCCCAGGAGAAGCCCCTACCCACACTTGGGGTTGGCTCTGTACTTAATGTCTTTGCTTTAAGAATCTTTATTGAGCTCTGCTTCATGCAGCTTGTCCTGAGAAGCTTTCCTGGGAAAAACCAACAACCCACCTTTACGTGAGTCAGCGCAAGGCTCTAAAGTGGGAAAGGAGACTCCTCAGGCTACACTTCATGGAATGCTGACTCCAACCCCACACCACTCACTGCAGACATAAGTAGCAGAAATTGATTGGCTCAAGGCTCTGAGGCAGAGACCAGAGGTGGACAGATGTTTTGGTCTTGTGAGGGTTGAGGCAGAGTCTGTCCAGGACTCTCCTGCCTTCTGTACATTGCTGGCCTCTTGGGCTTCTTGGGTAGTAGAAATGTCACCCTGTGAAAACCTCTCTGAACCCACATTTTCCCTTTGTGATAGATAACAAGTCAGATAAGATCAGGGCCCTAATGATATCATCTTAAATATTAGTATCTGCAATAACCAATTTCTGAATAAGTTCATATTCAACGGTTCTAAGACTTGAACACAAAGTGAGGTCATGGAAGGGAAACACCATTCAACTTTTAATATATTGGGAAAAACATCTGCATTTTCATAAAGTAAATTTGAATTTTCAGGAGGACATCCGCATTCAAGTATAAATTACACAATGCTGCACTGACTACCAATCTTATTTATCAATAGCTTAAATAAAAATACTTCACTTCTGACTCACTCTTGGTCCTCTGAGGTAGCAGAATGTTCCAGAAGAACTGCCCTCCATTCCATGGCACAGTGTCCAAGAAGACTTGTTTCCACCTTTATGATCATCCAAGAGGAACAGGTAAATGCACACGTTATATCTGGTTTGCGTTACTTCCGGCCTGGAAGTGACCCTCTGAAGGGATTCTCATGTCTGAGGCTGGTCTATTTTACTCATGTGCCATAGGCTGGAAAGAGTGAGGAATAGATGGGCACCCCACAGCCTCTATTGTAGGGATGTCTGAAGCACAGGTATCTGGACAGCTTGGAGGGCAGGGCAAAAAGAGGTTTACTTTAGGAATACAGCTCCAGTCACTGTATCTCTGAAGACTGGAGAACAGAGCTGTCATGGACCCAGGAAAGATTAGGAGGCCCACTGTCTAACAAATAAGGACTAGGGATACAGTGGAGGCAGCAGTCTGGTGAGAAAATTGAGGACAGCTGCTGGATTCTTACATTCATATTACTGGTAAGTTGGCTCAGTCAGTAAGGCGCTTGCTTTGCAGTCCCAAGAAATCATATGAAAAAACCCAGTGTGACAGCTCACATTAGTAATCCCAGTCCTGGGGAGCTGAAGATGGCTGGATCCTTGGGATTCACTGGGCAGCCAGCTTAGCTTACTCTGTGAAGTCCAGCTCAATGAGAGGCCAAAAGCAAAGCAGGCAGCTCCTGAAGAATAATCCACAAGGTTGGCCTCTACCCTCCTCATGCACGCACACACATATGCATATGCACCTGCACATATATGCACCTGCGCACACAGGAGCACCCAAGACACATGAACACACAGAGAAGAAAATCATATGGGATGAGAGGAGGAGACTGAAGAGGAGAAAGAGAATATGGAATCTGTTGTGGGTTAGAGAATCTGCAGCATTCAATCCTTCCCGAGCTGGAGGGGACTGAAGGTTGTGGGGTGGGCAGTGGGAGGGTTGGGGAGGCACAGCACTCCCTTATCATCCTCCTCAGGTCCCCAGAAGTTTGTTCAGCCTTGGAAAGTCACAGAGATTTAGCATGCACCTTCTGTAAGAATGAACGAATGATGGATGAAATGGACAAAACGTAGGGAACCAACATCACTTTCCTCTTTGCATATCTCACAATTTACCAGGGGGAAGGAACATTCTCTGCAAACACTCTCATCCCCACCTCTGTACACAGTCCTCAGCCACCCTTGGAAGAAGCTGCTGGGAGGTGACAGCTGGTCACACCCAGATTGGATTATGGAAATACCCCCAGTCAGGAGTTGAGCCCTGTTTCTCAGGAGCAGAGAGTGGTTTCAAAATCAGCTGAAATGTATTTGGTGATAACCCATGGTAATTCCCAGCCCTCGGTGCTGTCCTGCCACCTGATGAGGGAGAAGGGAGAAAAGGGTGATTACCCAGGGTGCTGAGTATGCCCATCTGTGAGTCCACTATTTGGCCATGCCTACCTCCCCACACCTGTTCTTCAGCAACCTCCAAACCTTATGAAGGAATAGCTATTTAAAGGCAGTTGGAGCTCAGGCAAAACACCACAGGCCCTTGAAGAAGAAACTGTGGCATCATCTGAGAGGGAAATGCTAAGAAACACCTGTCTGTTGTCTACCTTTGAGTGGCTGTACATGTACACAGGTTTGTATGCATGTGTGTGTGCATGTGTGTAAGCATGTGTGTATGTGTGTGTGTATGCTTGTGTGTGCATATGGTGGACATGGTCATGGATGTGAACTCCATCAGGTAAACATGTACAAAACAGTATTTTTAGGCAAGTGTGTTGTATGAATTTGTCAGGGTGCTGAAGGAGAATTCAAGAGCATGTGTGCATACATGTAATCTACACAGATTCAGAAATGCTGGTAAAGAGAAGGTGCAGTTTCAGTTGGGGAGGAGAACTTGGGGATCAGAATCCATGGGAGGAATGCCTAAGCCTTGACCTACGTGAGCATGTAGGTGGAGTAACCAGTGAAGGGAGACATTCCCACGACCTTCTAAGACTCCAAATTCTGTGGAATGAATCATGTGTCTCAGGAGCAATGAACGTGTTGTATGTCTTTGGTGAACCCAAAGGGTGGCCATTACAGCATTATTCCTGTATAAAAAACCAGTCCACAGAGCCAGGAAGAACAGGAGGTGACATGCATGATTCACCCTGAGAAGCCACTGTGTGCACTCTGCATGCTATGGCTTAGTCTCATGTAAGAGCATGGCTGTGCTCCTGGGATGCTACCTGGAAGGCAGAGCAGGACCAGGGCGGAGGCTGAGACATCCTGGAGGGGATGCCCAGGCTGCTCCATCTGCATTCATCCCTCAAAGAGCATACAGCTTGAAGGTCCTCCTGTTGCTAGCAGTTGTGATTCGGGACTTTGGTAAGCATTGACTCTGAACTCAGTGTGATGTGGGGTAACCTGAAAAGGGAGGCACCCCATCCCCCAGCTTTCCTTCCCATTGCCCCAGTCCCCTCTCAGTAGGAGGAAGGAAGCCGAGAGATGCCATGCTGAAGAAGGGCACAGCGTTCAGGGCCCTTCACCTGCCTTTTCTCCATTTACTTTGAGGCTCAATACAGGTCCAGGAGAGTCTTCTGGATTTTGGGCGCATGGTCCCAATTAAGACAGGAAAGAGTACCTTCCCCTACTATACATTCTATGGTTGCTACTGTGGCCTGGATGGCACAGGATCCCCCAAGGATGGAACAGACCAGTGAGGTCACCCCAACTCTCCCTACTCTCTGCTTACTCTGGCTGGGACTGTACTAGAACAGAGCTGGCAACCAATAACTCAGTGTCCCAGTGGATGCTACTACTGCTACTTGCAAAGTAGTAAGTACATTGGGAACTCCTCTCTGGACCTTTCCAAAGTCCTTGAGTCTCTGTTCAGGGTCAACGGTCAAGGGAAATGATGGGCACCAGGAATCTAGACTTCTGAGGAGGCAGCCTCTATAAGATGTGTCCCCCTAAACAGGTGCTGCCTTGCCCACAAATGTTGCTACCAAATCTGAAGGAACGTGGATGTGCTGTGTATACTCTGCCCTACACTTTCACCTACCCAGGGGTCGAAATCACCTGCACTGGTAAGAAAGACCCCAACATGCCAGCAAGATCCCTCCTGTGTTGGTTGAGCACACATATGCTGGACACCTTGCTGGTGCCGAAGGAAAATTCATCCCTGCTTTAGGAACCTCAGAGTTGAGCAGGAAGCCTGAAAGGCTGGGGAAGACTCCAATGGGGAGGTAGAAAAGGCCTTCACAGAGCATGAGGAGTGAGACAGATTCTGCAAGCAGGGGCATCTAAGCTGAGTCCTAAAAGCCTCAGAGAGTCAGTGAAGCAGATGGTGGAGAGGAAGGTGGGGCCATCCCCCAAGTGGGCCACAGCATGCCCAATGGGACAAAAAGGACCATGGGCCACTCTTGGCTACCCAGTGTGAGGATGCGACTGAGCAGGAAGGGACTAGGTCAAGCCATGTCCTCCTGGCCAATGTCTTGAGGTTTGTGTGAGTGACAGTCACATTTACCTCTAATGCAAAAAAAAAAAAGGACGCACCCTGGAGTGGTAGGAGGGGCAGGAGGGAGGGGAGCCAATGACCCTTGCTGCCTGCAGGTGAGTGACTCTTGCAGTAAAACAGACAGTCAGGTTGGAAAGGTCTATCCTACTGAGGATTCTAGAGACTTGTGGGCCAGGTCTGGGCAACTCCAAGGTGCAGGATCAGCCCTGTTCTGGGCTCCAGCTTGCTGCCAACATCTGTGCTTGTACTGAAAGACATACTACAGCTCCTGGAGCCCTGGGCTCTGACTGACAGGTGGCTTCCACCTCTAAGACTCTTTGGAGCAGGGACGTGAACACTTACCAGAAGCCCCTGTTCCTCTTTTGGCACTTCAATCACAATTAAGCTGCATTCTACCTTAAGACAAGTCATGGCCAAGGAGAAAGTGTGGCCCACACTGGCTTTCACTAAGTCCATCCATCCTGAGGCATCTGAGGCTGGGGCCTCTTTACACAAGCAGATCTGTTATCAAGAAGGTGGGGCCAGAGACACAACTCAGTTGTCAGAGGGGTAGCCTTGCATACATAAGGGACTAGGTTCCAATACCAGCACTGTATAAATAAGGCATGATTTAGCATTCCTGGAATCCCAGAGTTCAGGATGTGGAGCCAGAAGGATGAGCAGTTCAAGGTCATCAAAGCTACATGGAGAGTTTGGGGCCAGCCTCAGCTACATGAGAAGACATCTAGAAAGCTAGGTGAAACTCTGTGTGAGTGCCATGCTTAGCTGCTGTGTCTCAGTCAGATGGGGCTCCACCTTCCCAGCCAGCTCTAGTGATTGTCTCAGCAGAGGAAGTCATGGGTATGGACAAAGATCATCATCTCAGTGTCTACTGTCACCTCATTTCAGCTAACCAGAACTCCTGTCAGGAAGACCCATGGGAGTGTGATAAAGTCGCAGCTGATTGCTTTGCCCGGAACCTGAATACCTACAATACATTGTATTTGGGATATCCTGAAATGCTTTGCACTGTGAAGTCACCTGGGTGCTGAAGTCTTCTGTAACACCTCTCCCTAGCCCAAACAAGGTCCCAGAGGAAAAAACACTACCCTAGATGCAAGGTGGGTTCCCATCTGTCTTCACCCAAAGCCTGGTGAGTCAGACTGATCTTTCCCAGCCCACTACTCCACTACCCTGTTCCAACAGATTTCCCCTCCTCCACCTTCCCCTTCCCATCCAACTTCCTGCTTTGAAGTAAAAATAAAAGAATACATCAACAAACCTGTGTTCTCTTTATCTGAAATGAGACAGATAGAAAGTGTGCATGCTAAAAGTACAGCCTTTTGGCCTGGGGAGAGGGCTCAGCCCATGAAACATTTACCATGCAAGTATGATGACCTATATTCAAACCTCAGAATCCACATACACAAATCACACACATATTCATGATCCTAGAGTTGGGTAAACAGGAGCAGATGGATCCCTGGAGCTCTCTGGCCAGCCAGCCTAGTAGTATTAGCAAGCTCCAGGCCAGTGAGAGACTCTGTCTTCAAAAGCAAGTTAGTTGGTGTCCTTAGGAATGATACCTGAACTTCATTTATGGCCTACACACACATGCACATATATGGGCACACACAGAGATGTGTAAACACACAAAAGAACAGGTTTTCAGGTCAATCTAGTTGGGTCCAACCTCAGTACTCCACCACCTTAAGCCTTGATTCTCTCACTCAAATGGAGATACCTGTCAGAGACTCCTGCTAAGCTCTTTTGACAATTAAGAGGGAAAAACCAATGCCAAACAGCACACAATCTGCCTACAGCTTCTCTCCCTATATAAAGCAGGCCTCCCCTTCCTGACTCCAGTCCACAGCCATTTATCCTGCCTTGTCAGAGGATGTAGAAGCCATCAGAATGAAGTGGGCTTGCTTCTGTCAAGGCCCACCACACAGAATTTAAATAAAACAGCTCTTAGAGCTACCATGTGGGTGCTGGGTAGCAAATCCAGGTCTTCTGGTAGAGCAGCACTTGCTCTTAACTTCAGAGCCATCTCTCCAGAGCCTACACCCCTAGTTACTGCTCCCAGGTTAGGTTGCTCTGTAGAACAGGTGAACAGAGGTGAAGGAGCAAAGCCACTGGGGAAACTGGAGCTTTGGCTCATTATATCTGAGGAGAGGCCAATGAAGGAAGGATTTATTTGGACTCACAGCTTGTGAAGGTACAGTCCACTGTGGGCTAAGGGAAGGCATGGCAGTAGGAGTGGCTTGTGGGCATGGCCTTGGAGCATGGGGCCGCTGGTTATGTGGCGCTGACAGAAAACAGCTTCAACAGCCACGGAGTGGTGGTTAGGGGGCATGACACTTTGTGAGATATTTCAGATTCAAAGCATTACAGGGTGAAGATTCCTTAGATTCTGAAACAGAAGGATGCCCTAGAATGAGTCCATGGGTTTTCTTATGGGGCATAGCAAAATAGCTTGCAGGGGATGACCATTGCTTCCCAGAAGCTTACCAGCCTATCCAATCCTGCCTGACTCTTGAACCTTGGGTTCAATATCTCTCTGCGCACAGAACCTCATACCGAATAGCCGAATAGCATCATGGTTTATGTTTTCATGGTTGGGACAAATTTCTTCTCTTTTCCTCTCTGGATAGGGGAAAAATGGCATTCTTATATAAAATGATTAGCTGCCTTTTATTTGTGCCAGGTGTTTTAAAGTGGTGAGATGCAGCTTTCAGGATGGTTCAGGAGAAAAGATGTGTGGTCACCCACAGCTCTGTTGTTGGCTTGTGTATCTTAAAAAAAAATCCAAGGGAAGAATGAGGGAAACAAAAACAACCCAGGATCCTCACCTGGGTTGCATGGCCCAAATTAGATGAGACTGACCTGTCCTGTGCTGCCATCTACTGGGTGCCAGACATCCCTACAGCTGGGGGTGGGGTTGTAAATTGTTTTGCAGGTTCCCCTGAGATGCTCCAGGATACAAATCCTATCTCAATAGGATAATTTCCAATGGCTGGTTTCAGGACTGTTAAAGCAAAACCAATGGGCTGAGGGAGATCTGGAATCAGGGGATTGACTGGGCCTTTTCAGATGCTAGCCAGAAAAAGGACCACACCCTAGGGAAAACTTTACAAACTACCATCAGCAGACAACTGTTCACTAGACCCAGAGCTAAGGGAACATTGATATGTTTGGGTGTCAAGATGATGTTGACAATGACTTTACATGGGCTCTGTTGATAAGAGAGGCAGAGGCTCAGCTTGGAGGCAAAGGCCCATGATCCCTACACTCAGGACTAAGGTGCTGCAAGTCTGAGGCTAGTCTGGGCTACAAAGAGAGAAGCAGAAGAACATGAAGGAGGGAGGAATAATGGGAAAGGAGGAAGCTTTAGGGTCCAAGTGTTGCGTGAAGACCTACTGTCTCACAGATCAGGCACACCACATCAGCTGAAACAGCCTGGAAGAGCTAGAGGCAGAATCAGAGACAGCCAGATTACAAGCAGGTACTTTGTGCTAACTACAAAGGATCAAAGCCTCCTCTGTTCTCTGAACCTCTAAGATGGGAACCCTGCTTTTCCTTGTGGGACCAAACTCTGCCACTCTAGAACTGCCATGCTGTTTGGAGCATTCAAAACTTCTAATCTGTTACCAAACTGAGGAGCCCAGGGTTGGCATGATGGCTCAGTGGGTAAAGGTGCTTGCCACTAACACTGAGGTCCTTAGGTAGATCCCAGGGACCCACAAGATAGAACTGCCTACCACAATTTGTCCTCTGAGCTCTGTACACATATGCATACACAAAATTTGAAAGATTTTAAGGGTCAGTCTAACTCAGTGTCTCCCTTAAACCTGAGACTTTCCAAACACAGAGACCAATATGGAAGAGTAAGTGTTGTTTAGAGACCTCCTGGAGTTAACAGTTCAGAGGTCCGAAGTAGACAGGGCACAGTGAGCCTGGCATCAGCCTTGATAGGACTGAAGCCAAAATTGTCAATATACACTCAGAAGCATGAAACTTTTGGGTTTAATTGCAGTTGTTTTTATACTTAAATGTTTCCCGTTTACTTACTTGTTTATTCTGTGTGTGTGGGTGTGTGTGGGTGTGTGTGGGTGTGTGTGTGTGTGTGTGTGTGCACGCCGACTTGCTTGGGGAGGTCAGAGGACAACAGTGGAATCAGTTGTCTCCTTCCACCATGCGGGTTCCAGGGATCAAATGCAGCTCTTCCAGCACTCTCTGGAAGCCGGCCGCATGGGCTGTTTGAAATGGTACTAACTTTGCATTTTACATAGACACTTATTCTTCATTTTTCTGTTTACAAGATTGAAATTTTTCCATTCATGAGTTGCCTGGCTTCCATTTGCCTTCTTGTATGAAGTCCTCTAGAGGCAATATTTTCAATTTTGAGATACTTTTAGAAGTCTCTGCATTTGAATGAAGAGAACATCTCATTGTCTAAGTTCTGGGATTCCCCCCCCCAAAATTGAAGCTCTTGGGTGAGTAGTCTGATCCTTCTGGAATGTTCCATACTGCAGGCATGGGAATGCCTTAGTCTACTATCTAGCTTAATTCACTTGGTTTCAGTTATATGCTTCTATCATTGATGTTAGGGTCACATAGTAAGTCAGGACAGGTGTCTATTTAGGTAATACTCAGCTACAATGTCACACACACACACACACACACACACACAAACACACTACTTAAGGGAAATGGAACACAACGTACTGAGAGCCTCCCTGTGAACCCAACTCTATTCCCCAAAGGAGAATTCCCAAACTATCTACTTAAGGAGCTAAGTGATCAGGAGGTGGAAGCCATGGAGGATGGCACTGCCCACAGTGGTCTGGGCCTTACATATTGATCATTAATCAAGAAAATACCCTATAGATAGGCTCACAGCTAATCTGATAGAAAGGATTCTTCGGCTGACATTCTAACTTCTCTGGTGAAAGTAGTTTGTATCAAGGTGACACATGCTAATCAGCACAACATGGAAGCTCACACCTCCAATGGCAGAAACCGTAGCCAGCCATTACTCCTCTCAGTGCTTTGGCCAAATTGTGACAAAGGAAAGGAGATGAGGTGAAGCATTTATTTTGGCTCCTAGTACAAGGGGATAAAGTCCATTATGGCAGGGAAACCTGGGAGACAAGAAGCACTATGCCATTGGGGTGTGATGCTACTCAGTCACATCTCAGAAGATCAAGAGGGAGAGAAGAGAGAATTATAATAATCCTTTATACCTGCGGAAGCGATCGATGGAGTTTAGATGTCTGAACACTGCCATGTTTATAGCAAAAGTTTATTTCTTATGGGGGGGTTGCTGGTTCTGGGATATAAAAGAGAGGTAGCTATAGACATAGAAGATTGAGAGAGACGAAGAGATACAGGAAGAGAGAGGGAGAGAGAGGAAGAGAGGGTGGGACATCAGGGTGAGAATCATAGGGCAGAGAGAGAGAGAGAGACAGAGAAGAGAAGAGAGCAAGAGAGCCAACTTGTAGCAGAGAGGCATTATATGGAGATGAGTATCTCCCCTGCTGATGAGGTGAGACAGGTGGGTGGGGGCAGGCACAGGACAGAGACATTTCCACAACAATAATGTCAACAGCTCAGCTTGTTTTCTCCCCTTTTCCCTTTTTATTCAGACTAGGACCTCAGCCCGTGGAACCTGCCACTCTCAGTTAGTCCTCTTTTAATTTTGAAAAATTACTGCAATATGTGTGTGTGTATATATATACACACACACATTGTGTGTGTGTGTGTGTGTGTGTGTGTGTGTGTGTGTGTGTGTGTGTTAAGTACCATAACATATGTGTGGAGGTCTAAGAACAACTTGCAGGAGTTGGTTTTCTCCTTTTGTCATTCTAGCGATTGAACTGAGGTCATCAGCTCTGGCTGCTGGCACTGTAAGGAGTGGAGGAAGCACTTAGTGAGGAATGTTCTGTTGTTGTATGTTCTAGTTATGATGAGGGGACCATCAGGGCACACCCTCTTGGTGGCAGACCCGATCTTGGCTCTTTTGGAATCCCCAATAATTCTCAGAAAGTCCCAAAGCCAGCTCCTGACCAATTAGAGTTTTTTTTCACATCACTTACAAGCCCCATTTTCTGCAAATCCCTCATTTCCCTGACAGTTATAATGATCCAATCCAGTAAGGACCTGCGATCAGGTCCTGGCCAATCAGAGAGACCCCTCTAGTGACAGCCCGTTTCACTTTCAAAACCCCTTACACCTACATAGGCACTGCCATGTTCTTTTAATTGATTAGCCCAGGCATGTCAGTAAGTAACCCTTGGAAATAAACTGCTTTAAATAGCCATATGTACATATCAGTGTCTACTTGAGCTCCTTTGCAGACCCTACAATATACTGTTTCTAATGGTTCATCCTTCTGTGGACATATTGAATGGGAAAGTGTCATTCCTTGATGCCTTACAGCACGTAAAGGACTTGCTAACTTCCACCTGTTAACACCTCTGTGCTAAAAACAATGGAATAGCCCCCCAGATCTCAACATGAACATGCCATGTGTGTACATTATTGCAGATGAATGATCCCTGTGTCCATCAATGGTCTGCAGCCAGGACAGGGGAGAAGACTCTGACTACTCTCAAGTTGGACACCCACCTGCCTGGGATAGGTGACAAGTCCCCTGGCAAACATTAAAAAGTGTTAGGTTCTATTCATTTGTATAATTAAGGCCTCTGTGGAGTAATGCTGGGAGCCCTGTGAGAGGATACGGTCAGCACTGGGGCTTGAGGTGTACAGCCCACTATTTCCAGGGGATGGCCTCTTGAATTGCCCCTTCTGCTGTTGCTGCCCCTGCTGCTGCTGTTGGACTCTGACATACTGGCTGCTATTATAGTCACTTTATCTCTCTTCTGCTACAAAAATTCATGTGGTCTTCAGTCCCTCACTATTATTCATAACAACAGTGATGATTTTCTGAATGATAATTACCACTCAGCTAATTTGACAGCTCAACTGAAACTCCAGAAAGAATAACTGGCAGACATGCAAGGTTGAAGAGACTGTGTCAGTGTGATTTCCCAGCTGCTATGGAGAAGGTTATCTCAGTAAAGCAAACCATATTCTTGACTGCTGAGGACATGCTAGATCAGGAAGCTAATAGAAAGGGAGTGTAGTTGCTAGCACCCACAAGTCTGTGATTAATGATTAGTGATGGACTGTAACTGTAAATGAAATAAACCCTTTAATCCTCAAGTTGCTGTTGGTTACTGTTTCATACAGCCACAGAGAAACAAGCATGGTACTCCCTATATATACTAAACTGTGCCACTACTGTATATATAGATGGACCATAGTATCCTGCTTTCATCCATGGATAGATCATTCAGGAAACAGAAAGCAACCAAAGAACCTCCAGACTTAACCTGACAAAAGCTATCAGTGCCATCTCCATCAAAATTCCAGTGCAGTCTACAATAGAAAATGAAACCAGAACTTCCAGTGGAAGGAACAAAGACCCAAAGCTGTCAAGGCCAGAAGGACCTAAACAGCATATTACAGACTGTGTGGCTCCAATCACTGAAACTCTTAGCATTCGAAAAAAAGACAAAACTGTGGAGACAGTGAAAGTGGTTGCTTAGCTGGTTTGTGGTTTATGAAACTGTCCCTTGAAAGCCTTAAAATAAAGGCTTGGTCTCCAGCCTGAGGCCGGAGGCATACTGAGCAGGGATGGAGACTTAAGGAGGTAGTTATCAAAGAGGAGGGCACTGGAGTCTGCTATGGAAGGGAACATTTGAATCCTAAATATTCTCTCTCTCCCTCCCTCCTTCCCTTCCTTCTTGTTTCTCCCCTCCTCTCTCTCTTTCTCCCTCCTGGTCTCTCTGTCTCTCCCTCATTCTCTTCCTCTCTCTCTGTCTCTCTCTGTCTCTCTCTCTGTCTCTCTCTCTCTCCCTCTCTCTCTCTGCCTCCCTCCTTCCCTACCTCCCTGCTTTTCACCATTACTTATCTCTTGCATTTATGTTCTACGGATGGCAGCCTAGCTTGGCCACCAGGGCTGGCAGGGCACCACCTTTTTGCCTCCGAGCACACTAACGCATTCATAACCATATTAAATGAGTAGTTACACATGGCAGATTGCAGCCTGAGGCATCCATTTCCCTTCAGTGACTTCCACTCAAGGAAAACCATATTCCTGGCTACACCACGGAGAAAACTATCAGGATGATGTAGAGTTGGAGTTCATTAAAATGACATACATTCCAAACACAGAAAGGGTGCCCAGGGAAACCTTGAAGCATGGCTAAGTATGGTTTTGGGGTTCTAAAGGGAGAGTCGCTCCTTGTCTTGGCAATGGCTGCATGCATGATCCCGAGGCTTTCTGATTCCCACCACTCAGAGAATGTCATTCACAGCAAGCTGCAAGGTTAGAGAGTTTCCTCTCATAACCAAAGTGATAGATAGATTTATGAGGAAGTTGTCAGGAACAAGAAGTGACACAATCAGGATCAACAGTTCTTTGAGCCCTAGTAGGCACTGCTTACTTACTTTACTTAATATCTTTAATGTTTGATCCTTTGAAAACAACAGGACAGGCAGTGGTGGCACATGCCTTTGATCCCAGCCCTCAGGAGGCAGAAGAAGGTGGATTGCTGTGAGTTCCAAGTCAGCCTGGTCTACAGAGTGAAGACCAGGACAGGAGTTATAACAGACAAACCCTGTCTCAAAAAACAAGGAGTAAAACACCTACCGTCTGCAAGCAATTCTGACTTTATCAGGAGTGTGTGGAGCTTCCCAACTCAGAAGGCAGGAAAGACAAACCAAACAGCTCTTAGGATGAAGGGTTTTCTTTCCCTCTTCCTCTTCCTCAATTTTCTTTCCATCCTGCCTCTTAATGAGGAGCAAACCCTTGTCTTTTCTTAAAAGAAACAATTTCGGCTTTGCACAGTCAGGACACTGACTGAGAGTTTTTTATACATAGAGCCTTTAAGATTTTGAAGATTATTCTTTTTTATATCTAGTTTGCAGAGAGTAGTTTATCATAAAAATAGATTGCCTCTCATAAGATACAATCTACATCTATAGAGATGGCCAAAAGGCTTTTGCTTCTTCTAATGTTGACACATGATATATTCTTCATCAATTAGCAAATATCAAACTATCCTTGCATTCTGGGGATGAATCCCACTTGATCCTGGGTGTGACCCTCTTAACCTACTGTTGCATCTGGTCTGAGAGGATGCTGTTGAGGAGTTTTGAGTCTGTTATTCACAAAACACATATTGGTCTTCATCTCCTTCCACCAGCATGGAGTCCCATGTGAACAGACATCTTGTCTTCTTCCATGATGTCCAAGGGCTTAGGTTAGACACTGGTAAAAGGAACATAACCAAGTTACCAGAACTCTAGGGAAAAACCCTGAGGAAATGAGAAATGAAGAAACTCTGCCTGCTGTCACCAGTTTTTGCCTGTCACACAGTCTGTGCTCCAGAGGTTAAAGCAAAGGGGATGCTCCAGCCCAACAGCTGAGATCTCTGAAAGGGATGAGATCTCTGAGGAGGAGGAGAGCTACATGAACCTTGATGAAGGCTTCACAACAGAAGCTACGAGGAGAACCCTGGGCAGACAGGAATGCAGGAAGTCACCAAGAGCTTTGGGGGCTACACTTATTTCACCGTGCTTTCTAATTAACAGCAAAGCTCCCCAAAAATGAGTAGGTTAAGTGGGGCAAGATAAAAGACCAAAACTGGAAATAAAAAGAGTGGGAGAGGAAAAGGAAACCCTTTGTCCTGAGAGCTGGTTGGTTTGTCTTTCCTGCCAACAGAGTCTGGAAGGGCCACACGCTGCTGATAAAGCTAAAATCGCCTACAGATATGATAGATGTTTGTCTAAGAACTTTTCAATGGAAAAAACATTAAAGACAAGTTAAGCCATGCCTACTTAGGGCCAAGACAATTTCTAACCTTGATTTAGCACTTCTCATTCCCAATAATTAACATTCATCATAAATCCTCCTACAACTTTGTTTATAAAGGGAAACTCTTCAACCTCTCAATTTGCTGTGAATTACACTGGGTGATGGAAATTAGAGAGACACAGGATCAACATGTGACTCTCCCTGGAGAAGCCCATATCCACACTTGGGGTTCTCTAAACCCTTCCCCTTGGCATGCCTCTATTAAGCTCTGTACTTAAGGTCTTTGCTTTCTGTGCTTTAATGAGCTCTGCTTCATACTGACTTGTCCAGAGAAGCTTTCCATGGCAAAGCCAAGAATCCAGCATTACCTGAATGAGTGCAAGGCTCTCAAGTGGGAAGGGAGACTCCTCAGGCTACACTTCCTGGAGTGCTGACTAAACCCCCACACAACCCTCACTGCAGACATAAGGAGCAGAAATTGAGTGGCTCAAGGCTCTGAGGCAGAGACCAGAGGTAACCAGATTTTGGGTCCTTTTGAGGGTTGAGACAGAGAGTCTGTCCAGGACTCTTCTGACTTCTGTACATTGCTGGATTCTTGGGCTCCTTGGGTAGTAGAAATGACACACTGTGACCACCTCTCTGAACCCACATTTTCCCTTTGTGAAAGAGGCGACAAGGCAGATAGGATCAGGGCACTAATGACATCATCTTAACTATTAATATCTGCAATGACCCTACTTTCGAATAAGGTCATATTCTAAAGATCTAAGGCTTGAATAGGAAGTGAGGTCATGGAAGGGAAACACCATTCATCCTATTGGGGAAGAAATTCTTCA
Organism: Cricetomys ansorgei; assembly: GCA_026225945.1. Classification (NCBI taxonomy): domain Eukaryota; kingdom Metazoa; phylum Chordata; class Mammalia; order Rodentia; family Nesomyidae; genus Cricetomys; species Cricetomys ansorgei. The sequence continues at coordinate 109,509 of JAMJFZ010002251.1, forward strand.
TTTTAATAAATAAAGTAAATTTGAATTTTCAGGAGGACATCTGCTTGCATTCAAGTATAAACTACACAATGCTGCAATGACTAGCAGTCTCATTTATCAATAGCTTAATAGAAAAATACTTCACTTCTTACTCACTCTTGGTCTTCTGAGGCAGCAGAATGTTCCAGAAGAACTGTCATCCATTCCATGACTCAATGTCCCAGAAGACTTGTTTCCACCTTCATGATTGTCTAAGAGGCACGGGGAAAGGACACACATTGTATCTGGTTTGCATTTGTCCCGGCCTGGATGTAAACCTTTGAACTGACCCTCTGAAGGGATGCTTAAGTCTGAGGCAGGTCAATGCTACTCATCTGATATGGGCTGGAAAGAGTGAGGACAGATGGGCACCCCACAGTCTCTACTGCAGGGATGCCTGAAGGACTGGTGTTGGGACAGCTTGGAGGGCAGGGCAAAAAGATGTTTACTATAGGAACTACAGCTCCAGTCACTGTGTCCCTGAAGACTGGAGAACAGAGCTGTCATGGGCCCAGGAAGCACTAGTAGGCCCACTGTCTAACAAGTAAGGACTAGGGATACGGTGGAGGCAGCAGTCTGGTGAGAAACTTGAGGACAGCTGCTGGATTCTTAAAATTCATATGACTGGTAAGACGGCTCAGTCAGGTCACTTGCTTTGCAGTCCCAAGGACCTATGGGAAAAAAGCCCTGTGTGGAGCTCACATTTGTAACCCCTATCCTGGGGAGCTGAAGATGGCCAGATCCTTGGGATTCACTGGGCAGCCAGCTTAGCTGACTTTGTGAAGTCCAGGTCAATGGGAGGCCAAAAGGCAAAGCAGACAGCTCCTGAAGAACAATACCTAAGGTCGGCCTCTACACTCCTCATGCACGCACACACATATGCATATGCACCTGCACATATATGTACCTGCACACACAGGAGCACCCCAGACACATGGACACACAGAGAAGAAAATCATATGGAATGAGAGAGGAGGGGAGTGAAGAGGAAAAGGAGCATATGGAATGTGTTGGGGGTTAGACAGTCCACTGCTTTCAATCCTTCCCGAGCTGGAGTGACTGTGGGATGGGTTATGGGGTTGCAGAGGTGCAGGACCCCTGTGTCATCCTCATCAGGCCACAGAAGTTTGTGCAGCCCTGGAACGGTCACAGATGTTTACCATGCACCTTCTCTAAACGAACAAACGACTGATGGATGAAATGAACGACCCGTACTGAACCAACATCCTCTTTCCTGTTCCCATATGTCACAATTTGCCAGAAGGAAGGAACATTCCGGGGAACACTCTCATCCCCACCTCTGTACACAGTCTTCTCCCGCCCTTTGAAGAAGCCGCTTGGAGGTGACAGGTGGTCACACTCAGATTGGATTATGGAAATTCCCCAGTCAGGAGCTGAGCCCTAATTATCTACAACTAAGAATGGTTTCAAAATGAGCTGAATTTTATTATGGTGTCAACTCATGGTGTGGCGGATTTCCCAGCCCTCAGTGCTGTCCCGCCAGCTGATAAGGGAGAAGGGAGATAAGGGGGGATTGCACAGGGTGCTTAGTATGCCCATCTGTGAGTCCACTAGTTGGACACACCCACCTCCCAACCCCTGTGCTTCACCAACCCCAACCTCAGTGAAGGAATAGCTATTTAAGGGCAGTTGGAGTTCAGAAAGAAACACAAGGCCTTGAAGAAAACCTGCGGCATCATCTGAGAGGTAAATGCCCAGAAACACCTGCCTTTTGGCTGCTTTGAGGGGCTGTGCCTCTGCATGTGAGCATGTGTGTACGCATGTGTGTATGTATGTGTGTGCATATGGTGGATATGCTCATAGATGCAAGCTTTATCAAGTAAACAATCTAAGACATTATTTGTAGGCAAGTATGTTGTATGAATTTCTGAGGGTGCTGAGGGAGAACTGAGAACATGTGTGTATAAATACAATCTACACGGGATTAGAAAGGCTTGTAAAGGAAGACACAGTTTCAGTTGGGTAGGAGAACTTGGGGATCAGACTCCATGGGTGGAATGCCCAAGATTTGAATCTAACATGAGGGTGCAGTGAAGGGGGGCATTGCCTCCGACCTTGCGAGACTCCAAACTCTGTGGAATGAACCAGACTCCCAGGAGCACTGACAGGGGTGCACCTCTTTGGTGCACCCAAAAGGTGGCCATTATGGCATCAACCTGTTGGAGAAACCGTTCCACAGAGCCAGGAAGGGACAAGAGGTGACATGTGTGATGCACCCCGAGAAACCACTGTGTGTGCACTCTGCACGCTATGGCTTAGCCTCATGTAAGAGCACGGCTGAGCTCCAGGGTTCCTAACTGGACAGGAAAGCAGGGGCTGGGGCAGGGGCTGAGACATCCTGGAGGGGATGCCCAGGCTGGTCCATCTGCATTCATCCCTCACAGAGCCCACAGCATGAAGGTCCTCCTGTTGCTAGCAGTTGTGATCCTGGCCTTTGGTAAGCATTGACTCTGAACTCAGTGCGATGTGGGGTAACCTGAGGAGGGAGGCACCGCATCCCCAAGCTTTCCATCCCATTGCCCCAGCTCCCTCTCAGTAGGAGAAAGGAAGCCATTTGTGGGGAGATAAGGTAGCAGAGAGATGCCATGCTGGGGAGGGGCACAGGCTCAGGGCCCTTCACCTGCCTTTTCTCCATTTCCTTTGAGGCCCAACACAGGTTCATGGGAGTCTTCTGGATTTTAGGCGCATGATCAAGCTTAAGACAGGAAAGGAAGCCTTGCCCAGCTATACCTCCTATGGTTGCTACTGTGGCTTGGGTGGCAGAGGAACCCCCAAGGATGCAACAGATCGGTGAGGTCACCCGCACTGTCCCTACTCTCTGCTCACTCTGGCTGGGATTACTAGGACAGAGCTGCTACCCAATACCTCAGTGTCCTGGTGGACAGTAGCTGCTACTGCTAATTGCAAGTAGCAAGCACATTGGTAACTCTGCTGTGAAACTCCAAAGTCTTTGAGTCTCTGTTCAGGGTCAGCGGTCAAGGGAAATGATGGGCACCAGGTCTCTAGAGATGTGAGAAGGCAGCCTCTATAGAATGTGTCCCCCAAACAGGTGCTGCGCTGCTCATGACTGTTGCTATGCCCGTCTGAGGAAAGCTGGATGTGCTGTGTATACTCTGCCCTACAAGTTCACCTCCCCAGGGGGGGAAATCACCTGCACTGGTAAGAAAGCCTCTGAGATGCCATCAGGCTTCCCTCTTGTGTCTGTTGAGCACTCACACACTGAATACTTTGCTGGTGCAGAAGGGGAATTCATCCCTGCTTTAGGAAACTCTCAGTTGACCAGGAAGCCTGAAAGGGTGGGGAAGATGCCAATAGAGAGGCAGAAAAGGCCTTCGCACAGCCTGAGGAGTGAGGCAGATTCTGCAGAGGGCAGAATACTAAAGCTGAATCCTAAAAGTCTCAGAGAGTCAGTGAAGTACATGGTAGGAGAAGAAGGAAGGGCCATTCCCCATACAGGGCACAGCGTGGCCAAAGGAACAAAAAGGACCATGGGCCCCTCTGGGCTGCCCAGTGTGAGGATGAGACTGAGCAGGCTGGGGCAAGGTCAAACAAAGACCCCCTGGCCAACGTCTTGAGGTTGGTTTATATGAGTGACAGTCACAGGGACCCCTTATGTCTTATAGAAAAAGAGGACTCACCCTGGAATGGATGGGGCAGGAAGGAGGGGAGCCAGTGAGCCTTGCTGCCTGCAGGAGAGTGACACCTGCTGTAAAACAGCCACAGTCAGGTCGGAAAGATCTCACCTCCTGAGATTCCAGAGAAGTGTGGGCCAAGGTCTGGGCAACTCCCAGGCACAGGATCAGCCCTGCTCTGGGTTCCAGCATGCTGCTAACATCTGTGCTTGTACTGAAAGACACACTACAGCTCCTGGAGCCCTGGCCTCTGACTGACAGGTGGCTTCCCCCCTCTAAGACTCTTTGGAGGAGGGAAATGAACTCTTCCCAGAGACCCCTATGACTTTTTTTGCACTTCAGTGAGAATAAAGCTGCATTCTACCTTAAGACTGGTCACGGCCAAGGAGAAAGGGTGACCACACTGGCTTTCACCAATTCCATCCATCTTGAGGCCTCTGAGGCTGGGGGCTCTTTACACAAACAGGTCTCTTATCAAGAAGGTGGGGCCAGAGATGCAGCTCAGATGTCAGAGGGATAGCCTAGTGTACATGAGGGCCTGGGTTCCATCCCCAGCACTGTGGAAATCAGGCATGATTTAGCATGCTTGGAATCCCAGAGCTCAGGATGAGGAACCAGAAGGATGAGCAGTTCAAGATCATCTTAGCTACGTGGAGAGTTCAAGGCCAGCTTAAGCTACATGAGAACAACCTGGAAGATGGTGGCTAGAAAGCTAGGCAAACCTCTCTGGCAGTGACATGCTTGGCTGCTGCGTCCTCTTCACATGGTGCTCCACGTTCCCAGCCAGCCCTAGTGAGTGTAGGAGAAGAAGAGCTTCTAGAAGAGGAAGCCACTGGATATGGACAACCATCAGCTTGGTGTCTACTGTTTCCTCATTTCAGCAAACCAGAAACCCTGTGAGAAACAGCTGTGCCAGTGTGATAAAGTCGCAGCTGAATGCTTTGCCCGGAACCTTAAGAGCTACAATAAACAGTACCAGTTCTATTCCAACATACTTTGCAGTGGGAAGTCACCTAGGTGCTGAAGTCTTCTGTGTCACCTCCCACCAGGCCAAACAAGTTGCCAAGGGATGAAAAAAAAGCTTAGTGGGTCACACTGATCTTTCCCACCCCACCACTCCACTACCGTGGTCCAACATAGTTCTCCTCCTCCACCTTCCCCTTCCCATCCAACTTCCTGCCTTGAAGTACAAATAAAAGAACGCATCAACAAACATGTGTGCTCTCTTTATGTGAAATGAGACAGATTGAAAGTGAGCGTGCTAAAAGTACAGCCATTGGGACTGGAGAGATGTCTCAGCCCATGAAATGTTTATGATCCAAACATGAGGACCTATGTTCAACCCTCAGAACCCACATACACACAGCACACACATGTTCACAATTCTAGAGTTGGGGAAACAGGGGAAGGTGGATCCCTGGGCTCACTGGCCAGCCAGCCTTGCTGAATCAGCAAGTTCCAGGCCAGTGAGAATCTCTGTCTCAAGGTAGTTGGCTTCCTGAAGAATGACACCTGAACTTAATTTATGGCCTACACACACACATGCACACATATGTGTGTTTACATGGGCACACATAGAGACACCCAAACACATATGGCATGCAAAGAAAGGAACAGGCTTTTGAGTCAGTCCAGCTGGGTCCAGCCCTCAGTACCCCACCACCTTAAGCCTTGTTTCTCTTATTCAAATGAAGACACTTGTGAAAGCCTCCTGCTAAGGCTCTTTTGAGAATTAAGAAGAGAAAACAGATACCAAGCAGCATCCAACCTGCCTACAGCTGCCAACCTGTTAAAGACAGACCTCCACCTTCCTGGCCCCAGTCCAAAGTCATCAGAATGAAGTGGGCTTGCTTCTGTCAAGGCCCCATCACACGGAATTTAAAGAACACAGCTCATTGAGACTGCGCCCTGTGCCCACATTCCCGCCACACTCCTACTCCCAGAAGATTGCCAGAGCTCTGGCACGTGCAAAGCTGGCCAGTGAGCTGAAGCAGAAGCCTGTGCTCGGTGCATTTGTCAAACCCAGATGCTTTTCACCGGTCTTTAGAGTGTAAAATGCTCTGAAGCCTCAAAGGATTCTCTTTGCCTGTGAAAATGCAATGAGAACCCAGAGAGATCCTCAAATTCTGGCTACCAGTCATGGGAGCAGGGCCGGCAAGTAAATCTTCTCAATTGTCAATCTCTGTTGTTTCCCTCTGCCTATTTTGAATCTGCTAACTTTTTCACTTTCGATAAGATAAAGATAAAGTAATAAATAAAATAAAGTAATAAAAGGAAACATGCCAACCCCCAAACAAGAGTTTTTCTTCTGACATTTTGGCCAATAGAAGAGAAGATTCCTCATTCCTCCGACAACTAAAAAAAGATTTCGCAATTTACAGCAAGTCCTTGACATCCACGGTGCTTAAGGCCCTTTTACAGAAATGAAAACTTGGGGTTTGAGGCTCGAAACTGTGAGCTTGATGAAGTCCATCCTGCTCTTACGAGCCACCCTGGTGCCGGACTCCAAGTCTTGTTCAATACTAAGTTCTCTGTCTGATATGAAAAATCAGTTTCGTGTGTCACACACACACAAGACTGCCAGCGACCTTTCTAAACTCATTCTCAAAAAACGCTTCCTGCCTTAGTTGATGAGTCAAGTCAACCATCTGCACAGAAAGAAAGAGAAGACAGGGGTGAGGGCAGACCAACAGGACAGCCTAGTGGGTAAAAATTGTTATTAGACAAACCCGTCAACGCGATTTCATCCCTAGAACCTCCACAGAGCAAGGGTTGAGGCAACTCCTGAAAGTTGTCCCTGACCGCATGTGTGCACGCATACTCACCGACTCACCCATGCACCCACACTCACACGCATCATCTCCACATACAGCCACAACAAAGGATTTTAAAGGACAATCTCATTATTACTATACTCAGGATTGTTTGATGGTGTGCTTCCTCTCTAGACATAGCTAACGTGGAAACATCTGAGAGTTCTTCCCCAAATTCACTCAAGACTGAGCATTCTCCATGAAAGGAGATGCTCCTTCAGCATCAAGATGTTATGGAACAGCTTTGGTCCCCAAACTTCAGAAGACCACTCATGGGAACAAATACAACATTTGTGCATGTACTCATAAGGGTGTACACGTTGGGGGGAGGGGTTGCTCACTCATGTGTGTATCTGTAGAAGCCAGAAGCTACTGTTCTCAGTCACTCTCCTCCTTAATTCTTGAGATGGGGTGTTTGACTGAGTCTAAAACCCACTATTTCAGCTAGACTAGCTGCTGTTCCCAAGAATCCTCTTGTCTCCATTTGCCTCCAGCACTATATTACACTGCTGGTCATTAGAGATGTGTACTGTGGCACTAGAGGTGCATACAGAGGCATTAGTGTTGTGTACCGGGGCATTAGAGATGTGTACTGGGGCACTAGAGGTTTGTACTAGGTCATTAAAGATGTGTACCAGGGCTATGGAGATGTATACCGGGGCATTGGAGGTGTACCAGGGCATTAGAGGTGTGTACTGGGGCACTAGAGATGTGTACCAGGGAGAGCAGCACTTGCTCTTAATTAACTACAGAGCCATCTCTCTGGGGCCCTACACCACTGGTTACTGCTCCCAGCTCAGGTTGTACAGCAGAAGACGTGAACAGAGGTGAAGGAGCAAAGCCACTGGGGAAACTGGTCTCATTATACCTGACAAGAAGCCACTGATGCAAGGATTTATTTGGGCTCACGTTTTGGGGAGTTATAGTACACTGTGTAGGCTAAGGAAAGGCATGGCAGTGGGAGTGGCTTATGGGCTTGGCCTTGGAGCATGGGGCCACTGGTTATATGGCAGTGACAGTCAGGAAACAGAGAGCTTCAGCAGCCAATGGGTTGGGGGGTAGGGGGTTGGCATGACACTTTGGGAGATATTTCAGATTCAAACCATTACAGGGTGACGATTCTTTAGATTCTGAAATGGAAGGATGCCCTAGAATCACCACTGTTCAGTGGGTCTATGGGTTTTTTTTGGGTGCTAGGCAAAATACTTTGTACAGGATGACCACTGCTTCCCAGAAGCTTACCAGCCTATCCATTCCTGCCTGATGCTTGAACTTTGGGTTCGATATCCCCCTGGCACAGAACCTCAGATTTCATAGTTGAATTGCATCATGGAATAGTCTTCCATGGTCGAGACTAATTTCTTCTCTTTTCCTCTCTGCACAGGGGACAAATGGCATTATTATATAATATGCTTACCTGCCTTTTGTTTGTGCCACCTGTTTTAAAGTGGTGAGATGAAGCCTATGGGTTTGTTTTGGAGAAAAGATGTGTGGTCACCCACAGCTCTGTTGTTGACTTGTGTATCTTTAAAAAAAATCCTAGGGAGTAATGAGGGAAATAAAAACAACCAGGATCCTCACCTGGGTTGAATGACCCCAATGAAATGAGGCTGTCTTGTCTTGTGCTGCCATCAACTGGACTGGAGACATCCCTGCAGCTGGGTGTGGCTTGTCAGAAATAGTTTTCTGGGTGCCCCTGAGAGGCTCCAGGATACAAACCATATCCTGTCTCCTTAGGATAATTTTCAATGGCTGGTTTCAGGACTGTTAAAGCAAAACCAATGGACTGAGGGAGATCTGGAATCAGAGGCTTGACTGGGCCTTTTTGGATGCTAGCCAGAAAAAGGACCACATCCTAGGGAAAGCTTTACAAACTACCACCAGCAGAGAACTGTTCACTAGACCCAGAGCTAAGGGAAGTTTGATATGTTTGAGGGTCAATATGACGTTGACCATGACTTTACATGGGCTCTGTTGATAAGAGAGGCAGAGGCCCAGCTTGGAGGCAAAAGCCCATGATCCCAACACCCAGGACTTGAGCATTGCAAGTCTGAGGCTAGTCTGGGATACAAAACAAGCTCTCTTTTCAAAGAGGAAAACAGAAGAAATTGAAAGAGGGAGGAATAATGGGAAAGGAGGAAGCTTTAGGGTCAAAGTGTTGAGTGAAGAGCTACTGTCTCACAGATCAGGAACACCCCAGCAGGTGATACAGCCTGGAAGAGCTGGCAGGCTCTTTGACCTCTCAGTTACAAGGGCCAAAATTCTCCTGTTACTCAGAATCAGAGACAGCCTAGTTACAAGCAGGTACTTTGTGGTAACTACATGGGATAGGATCCTCCTCTGTTCTCTGAAACTCTAAGAAGGGAACCCACTTTGCCCTGTGGGACCAAATCCTCCCTCACTAGAATGGCCATGATGTCTAGAACATTAAAAACTTCTTATTGATCATTTTTCTGTTTACAAGATGGGAATTTTTCCATCCATGAGTTGCGTGGTGGCTTTCAGTCACTTTCTCGTAAGAAGTCTTCTAGAAGCAATATTTTCAATTCTGAGGTATTTGTAGAAGCTTCTACATATGAATGTAAAGAACATCTCATTGTTTCTAAGGTGTGGGAATCTTTCCCCCCACCCCACGTTCAAAAGTGAAACTCTTGGGTGAGTAGTCTTTTCCTTCTGGAATGTTCCATATTGCAGCCAGGGGATGCCAGAGTCTACTATCTAGCTGAATTCACTTGGTTTCACTTCTATACTTTTATCATCGATGGTAGGGTCACATATTAAGTCTGGGCTAGTGCCTACTTAGGTCACACTCAGCTACAATGCCCCCCCCCTCCATATACATACTCAGTGCTCAAGGGAAAGGTCAGGCAGCCTATTGAGAGCATCCCTGTGAACCCAACATACTCTTCCCAAAAGGAGACATCCCCAACCATCTACTTGAGCAGCTAAGTGATCAGGAGGTAGAGGACATGCAGGATGGCACTGCGGACAGTGGGCTGGGCCTTCCATACTGATCATTAACCATGAAAATACCCCATAGAGAGGCTCACAGCTCAGTTGACATTCTTTCTTCCCAGGTGAATGTCGTTTGTGTCAAGGTGACACAAGCTTACCAGCACACCATGGAAGCTCACACCCCAAGTGATACTGTAGTAGTAGTAATGTAGTAGTAGTACTGTAGTAGTACTGTAGTCCGTACTCCTCTCAGTGCTGTGATCAAATTCTGACAAAGGCAAGGAGAGGAGGTGAAGGATTTATTTGGCTCCTAGTATGAGGGGATAAAGTCCATTATGGCAGGGAAAGCTGGGAGACAAGAAGCACTGTGCCATTGGGGTGTGATGCTACTCAGTCTCATCTCAGAAGATCAAGAGGCAGAGAAGGGAGAACTGTAATCATCCTTTATGCACTCGAATGTGATGGATGGACTTTAGATGCATAGATGCTGGCACGTTTTATAGCAAAGGTTTATTTCTTATAGGGGAGGAGGGGTACTGAGCCTAGGGTAGAACAGGACCCTGTAGACAGAGAGGAAGGGGAGAAGGAAAAAGAATAAGAGAGAGGAGGAGAGAGGGAGAAAGAGAAAGAGGGTGGGACAGCAGGGTGAGAGACATGGGGCAGAGAGAGAGACAAGAGAAGAGAAGAAAGCAAGAAAGCAAGAAGAAAGCAAGAGCATGTGGCAGAGAGGCATTATATGGAGATGGGCAGCTCCTCTGCTCATTAGGTAATCAGGCAGGTGGAGGTAGGCACAGGACAGAGACAGTTGCACAACAAGAATGTCAACAGCATATCTGGTTTTCTCCCTTTTCCCCTTTTTATTCAGTCTAGGACCTCAGCCCATGGAACCTTCCCACTCTCAGTCCTCTTCTAATTTTTAAAAATTATTGCTATATCTATATCTATATCTACATCTCTCTCTCTCTCTCTCTCCATATGTGTATATATATATATATACATATATATATATATATATATATATATATATATATATATATATATATATATATATATAGCGGTGTGTGTGTGCGTGTGCGTGTGTGTGTGTGTGTGTGTGTGTGTTGGGTACCATGACATGTGAGGAGGTCTAAGAACAACGTGCAGAAATTGGTTCTTGCCATTTTCCATTTTAGGGATTGAACTGAGGTCATCAGCTCTGGCTGCAGGCACTGTAAGGAGTGGAGGAAGCCATTAGTGAGGAAAGTCCTCTGTTGTGGGATGTTTGAGTTAGGTATGTTCTAGTTATGATGAGAGGTCCATCAGGGCACTCTGTCTTGGTGGGCGAGCCCTGACCTTGGCTCTTCAGAAATCCCAGGTAATTCTCAGAAAGTCCTGAAGCCACCTGCTGGCCCATTAGAGCTTTCTTCACATCTCTCTCAAGCCCCATTTTTCCAGGAACCCCTCACTTTCCTGCCAGATGCCATGAGCCAGTCCAGTAAGGACCTGTGCTCAGGTCCTGGACAATCAGAGATTCCCCCTAGTGACTGCCTGTTTCACTTAATGCACCTACATTTGCCACTGTCTTGTTCTTAAATTAGTTTGCCCTGGCATTCCAGGGTCAGAATGCCCTCGGAAATAAACTGCTCTCACCTCAGTGATGGACTGTAATGGTAAGCCAAAAAAACCCTCTCCTCCTCAAGTTGCTTCTGGTCAGTGTTTTATAAGCAACAGATAAACAAACTTGGCAATATACATGCACTGAAGTTGTAAGTAATAAGAAGGGCCACAATCATGATCAGAAGTTCTTTGAGGCTTGAGTAGGCACTGTTGACTTCGCTTACTTAATACCTTTAATATTTGGTTCGTTAGAAGAACACAAGCCAAGCATTGGGCCCCTGACTTTAATCCCACCACTCAGGAGGCAGAAGCCGATGGATCTCTGTGAGTTCAAGGCCAGGCTGGTCTACAGAGTGAGTTCCAGGATAGTTAGAGTTACAAGATAGAAACACTGTCTGGAAAAAAAAGGAGAAAAATGCCTACCATCTCTGCAGGCAATTCTGACTTTATCAGGAGTTTGTGGAGACTCTTGACTCTGCAGGCGGGAAAACAAACCAACCAGCTATCAGGATGAAGGGTTTCCTTTTCTTCTCCCTCGTTCTCAGTTTTCTTTCTATCCTGCCTCAGGTTGAGTAGCAAACCCTTGCCTTTTCCTAAAAGAAACAGCTTTGGATTTCCACAGTCTGGACACTGACTAAGAGTTTTTATACATACAGCGTTTTAAGATTTTGTAGAATAGTATGTTTACATCTAATTTGCTGAACTTTTTTTTTTATCTTACAAATAGATTGAATCTCATAAAGTACAATCCACATCCCTTGAGAGGGCCAGAGGACTTTTACTTCTACTATTGATGAAACACAATATATTCTTCATCAATTTGTAAATGTCAAACTATCTTTGCATTCTGGAGATGAATCCCACTTGGTCCTGGCTGTTACAGCCTTAACCTACTCTTGCATCTGCAGCATGGGAATCCCATGTGAGCAGACATCTTGTCTTGTTCAATGATGCCCACAGGCTTAGATTAGAAACGGGTGAAAGGAACATATACACAAGCAGCCAGATTTCTGAGGGGAAAAAAACATGAAGAAATGAGAAATGAAGAAACCCTACATGGTGTCCCCAGGGTCCCTAGTATTGATGCAATTCTAAAGGTTGGTGGGATGATATGGATGTATGGTGGGGAAAGCAGCTTCTGCCTATTACACAGTCAGTGCTTCCGAGGTTAAACCAAAGGGGGATGGAAAGGAAACCCTTTTCCTGAGAGCTGGTTGGTATGTGTTTCTTGCTGTAGAGATAGGAATGGCCATACACTGCTGATAAAGCCAGAATTGCCAACAGAGATGGTTGGTGTTTCTCTAAAAACATCTCAAATGAAAAAACATTAAAGACAAGTTAAGCCATGTCTACTTAGTACAAAGACAATTTCTAACCTTGATTTTTAGCCCTTCTCATTCCTGATGACTGCACACATCATCAATCCACCTTACAACTTTGTTTATAAAAGGAAACTCTTCAAGCTCTCCACTTGCTGTGAACTACACTGGGTGATGGAAATTAGAGAGCCACAGGATCAACCTGTGACTCTCCCTGGAGAAGCCCATACCCACACTTGGGGTTGTCTCACTCTTCCCCTGGGCATGTCTCTATTAAGCTCTGTACTTGAGGTCTTTGCTCTAGGAGTCTTTAATGAGCTCTACTTCATGCTGTCTTGTCCTGGGAAGATTTCCATGGCAAAGCGAAGAATCCAGCTTTACCTAAGTCAGTGCAAGGCTGTAAAGTGCGAAAGGATACTCCTCAGGCTACCATTCCTGGAGTGCTGACTCCACCTGGACACCCCTCACTGCAGACATAAGTAGCAGAAATTGATTGGCTCAAGGCTCTGAGGCAGAGACCAGAGGTGGCCAGATGTTTGGGTCCTTGTGAGGGTTGACACAGAGAGTCTGTCCAGGACTCACCTGCCTTTTGTACATTGCTGGTGCTTAGGCTCCTTGGATACTAGAAATGTCACACTGTGACTACCTCTGTGAACCCACATTTTCCCTTGTGAAAGACATCAAGGCAGATAGGGTTAGGGCCCTAATGACATCATATTAACTATTAATATCTTCAGTGACCCTACTTCCTTAACAAGGTCATATTCAAAGGTTCTAAGAGTATAACAGGAAGTGCGGACATGGAAGGGAAACACCATTAAACCTATAACCTACTGGGCAACAAAAATCTGCATTTTAATAAATGAAGTAAATTTGAATTTTTAGGAGGACACCTGCTTGGATTCATGTATAAACTTCATAATGCTCAATGACTACCAATCTCATTTATCAATAGCTTAACAGAGAAATACTTCACTTCTTAGTCTCTATTGGTCCTCTGGGTTGACCCAATGTTCCAGAAGAACTGTCCTCCATAACATGACTCAGTGTCCCAGAAGACTTGTTTCCACCTTCATAATCTTCCACGAGGAAGTTAAATGATACACATAGTATCTGGTTTGTGTTAGTCCTGGCCTGGAATTGACCCTCTGAACTGACCTCTGAAGGGATGCTCATGTCTGAGGCAGGTCTTTGGTACCAGATGGGCACCCCATAACTCTACTGCAGGGATATCTGAAGAACTGGTGTCAGGAAAGGTTAGAGGGCAGGGCAAAAAGATGATTTCTATAGGAACAACAGCTCCAGTCACTGTATCCCTGAAGACTGGAGAACATAGCTGTCATGGACTCAGGAAGCATTAGTAGGCCCAGTCTAACAAGGAAGGACTAAGGATACAGTGGAGGCAGCAGTCTGGTGAGAAAATTGAGGACAGCTGCTGGATTCTTAAAATTCATATGACTGGTAAGACGGCTCAGTTAGTGTAGGTTATTGACATGTCTTCACCCGCTTCAGTTTCCTGAACTCTCCACAGAAGAAACAGACCATTTGTTGTGGTATGTTTAGTTGTAGATAATGTTCTGTTAAGATTCGTCTCTCACTTGTTTACACCTCTGTGCCATTCCCAGCTTCCACCCCCACAGGAGGTTCCTGTTATTTGCTGATTGAGCGTCTGTGTGAAAACAGGAAGAAAACACCTGGGGATTGAGGGGTGGAGCAAGGAGGGAGTAGGAGTAGGAGGTGGAGGATAGTAGGAGGAGGACGAGAGAGAGGAGAAGGAGAGAGGAGAGAACAGAGAGGAGAGCGATGGGGTGAAAGCCTTGGAGTGAGCTCTCAGCCTAGCTGCCTGGGTAATAGAATTCCCTGAGATTTGACATGGTTTGTGATTAATAAAGAGCATTGGAAATTTCAACGTCTGGACTCTCCGTTAAGCGCCATAACTTTATTTTAACACTTGGCGCACCAACGCATGGCAAGGACACACGAGAAAAAAGAAGAAAGAAGAAAAACGAAAGGACAGACAACGCGGGACAGGAGAGTCCAGACATAGAGTCTACAAGGAAACAGCAGACAACATGGGACAGCGAGAGCCAAGGCAGAAAAGAACAAAAGAAGAAAAGAAGAAAGAAGACGCAGGAAAGGTAGAGTATGATACAGGATAAATAAATAAAGAAGGAGTAGGGCCTCCTATGGAAAGAGGAGAGCTAAGGAGAAAGAGACAGAATTAAAGAAAAAGTGCACACAGGTGCGGGTTAATAAAGTTTCAGGAAAAGAATCACAGATTTATAGACATTCTGTAAAAGGAGAAGGTAATAAAGAGAATGCTCCTTGGAAAGTGGGAGCCACAGTAAGAAAGATAGAAAAAATAAAAGAAAAATACACAGAAGTCTCCTAAGGAAGGAGAGGATAAGTAAGAGTGGAAAAGAAAAATTTTCCATGTTAACAATGGAAAATATTATGACACAGGGCACTTGGGCTCTGTATAGTTTCATTAAGGATGTCATAGGAATGAAAACAGGAGATGAAGAGATAAATACTTCAACTGAAACTAGCATACAAATTATGGTTTTTGTTATTCTGGTATTTCACATGGTATTATCAATAGCCATCATGGTATACTGTGTTCTATGAAGGAAAACTGTCAGTGCAGAAGAAAAAGGGAAATCTAGCCCTTTACAGGATATTGACTTAGATATAGGAGATAAATTCAGAGCAAAATCAGAAAATTTTAAAATGATGGAAAGAAAAGCAGAATCTACTTGCTTCTCACAAGAAGCAGCCTTAAAAGAAATAGATGAGAAGTGGAATGTGAAAATGCAAACTTTGGTAGCAAAATCAGAACACTTGATGGAAGGAAGTAAAAGCCTACCTCAGTCAGAGAATTCCAAGCCTACTGCTCCACCTTATAACGCAATGTGGCAGCCAAAGATTTTAAGAAAACCAACTATGGTTTATCCAGTACCTATAAACAGGAGGCCCCCTGATGAAAGATACCCACAGGGCTATGATGAACTTGGATGGCAACCTATAGAAATGCTAGATTTAAAGAGATTTAAAGAGGCAATAGTAGCCTATGGAATGCACTCTCCTTATGTTAAACAGATATTGAACAACCGGGCTGTTCAACACCGAGTCATTCCTCAAGATTGGAGGGACTTGGCAAAAGCTGTATTAGAAGCCGGTCCTCAGTTACAATGGCTGACATGGTGGAGAGAAGAAGCTTTGGCAATAGAACAACGTAACCGTGCTAGAGGCATTAATATTCTCAGGGATCAGCTGATAGGTGAAGGTCAATATGCTGACTTGGAAGTGCAGATCCAGTTTGTTGATAATATTTTAGCACAATGTCGTACAGCGGCTTTAAATGCTTGGGATAAAGTTGAAGAGCCAAGAAAAAAGTCTGAGTCATTTACTAAAATCATGCAAGGCCCAAATGAGCCATTCACTGATTTTTTACAGAGATTGACTTCTGCTGTCCATAAGACAATTTCAGACTCAGAAGCAAGGGAAGTGTTAATTAAATCTCTGGCATTTGAAAATGCTAATTCAGAAAGCCAAAAGGCAATAAGGCCATTAAAAACAGCTTCTTTGGATCAATGGATTAAAATTAGTACTGATATTGGATCCAATGCTTACAATGCCACTATGATTGGACAAGCAATTGTTCAAGGCCTTAAAAATCCAAAGGTCAGATGTTTTGGCTGTGGAAAGTCAGGTCATTTTAAAAAGGACTGTAGACAAATGGATCCTAGAGATAATGTTTTCTCTGATAATAAGCCAGGAAGAAAACCTAAGTTTCCTGGTATATGTAGAAGGTGTGGAAAAGGCAGACATTGGTCTAATGAGTGTAGATCTGTAACTGATATTAAGGTAACTCCTTGCTGTCAGGAAACGCCTTTGGGAGCCTGGCTCAGACCCCCTTCACAGAAAACATGAGCCAACAATTTCTTACCAGCAATGGATTAACTCACCTTCATAGAGATTAAAACATGTAGTGCCTGTTGCAAAAGACAGCTCTGCTTTAGACTTTACTATCAAGGATGGTGGTAAATTAAAAAGTACTGAAAAACAGGTATTTTGGCAAGCAACTATAAATGATCAGAGACGTAAGTTAAAAGTACAGATGAATGGAAATTTGATTGAGGGATTGTTAGACACGGGAGCCAATGTAACAGTCATTTCAAAAGACTCCTGGAGTCCAAACTGGCCTCTTCAAGAGGTATCTACTCAGTTCTTAGGAACCAGAACATTTTCTCAGTTAAAACAAAATATAGCAAGTGTCAAATGCATAGGACCAGAAAGTGAAATAGGAAATATAAGACCATATGAGGCAGATCTAGCTATAAGTTTATGGGGAAGAGACCTATTAAAACAATGGAATGTACAGATTAACATTCCTTTAATTTCAGAGACAACCTGTAAGACTCAAGATGCTATTGATAAAGATATTAAAAAATGTTATCAAAAACAATCACAGACTGTCCAGGTTGTCCATAAGCAGGACAGAACAGATATTGATAATAATTCTCAGCCTGTTAAAAGGTATCAATGGAAAGTCATTCCCCAAGAATTCTCAGATAGTACCACCTTATGTCAATATTTTGTACAAAAGCCACTGAAAGTTAATATCTGGTTTAATGAACCTACCATTAGGTTAACTACTCAAGAGTTAAATAATCCATTTCAAGCATTGAACGGTGATTCAGATTTAAACAGACAAAAAAGTTTAACCAGAGCAACAGAAAAGGAGTTAATTCAGGTAGAAAGCAGATTACAGAATGCATATGTAAATTACCTGGATCTCACGGTTCATTGTATGCTTTCTGATCATTCCTCTACTGAGCTCATGATACAAAAGGAAGACAATATTTTAAAATGGATCATTGCAAAAAGCAACTCAAAAAGCTTGGGCAGAATCTACACTGGTTGTGTTAGAGTTTTTTCTCAGCAGCTGCTTGCCTATAGTTGTTAAATAACAAGCTTCGCTATGTTCAGGAGTTTGGGCCAAAAATTCAGCCAACTGGTCCTGGTCCTCCAGTGAATTGGTATTTGGTTTTATGTGGTTGGCAAAAAAGATTTATTTTACCTATATTTGGAAGTTTGTTTATGGTTAATGTTGGAAAAAAGTTCCAAACTTCCCGGTTTACGACGGACTACAAAACTCATAAGGCATTGCAGTGGTTAGCTCTTTCTGTTATCAGCCACAGCTACAACTCCCTTGACTAGCATGTTAAATGAATGTCTAGCAAAAAAGGGAAAAATTATTGGAGTTTAAATTTATACATGATAAATAAAACTTCAGCTAAAATTTAAAAAAGAAAGGGGTATAGGATATATCTATAATTGGCTATTTTAACCTCAAAAAAAATCAAAAAATTAATTGTAAAAGATAATGTTTAAGCATTTTGCTCTAATAATAATAGCCTGGAGTGTGAAGACTCCACCCCATATCAGGGAAAGGTTGTGCTTTTGTCTTTTCAGAAATGAAACATCCAACTGAGAGTATCCAGAGACCACTGGGCTGACGAGAACATCAGAGTGTGTGGGTTACTCTCCAGCCTTCAACCTCAAAATGGACCCTTGAAGAACTTCCTAGCTGCCTTGCTCCTACGCTGCTTATAGATCAGAGGCAATGGATTACAAAAAGATTGAATTCCCCAGCTAAATACAGAGGCTGGCAGTCAGAGACGGGATATGAGGAATATGACATAAAATCAACCTAAGGCAAGGGTGCTGATCATGGTGCTATCAGATGTGTCAGATTTATTTTTCATTATTTCTCTCCTAAGACAGACATAATCATCTTGAAAAGGGGAAGTTTTGGAAGCTATTGGCTTCATGCCTTGTCCTCTGTCCATCTTGGAGATGACTCTGCAGCTGAAAAGGGAGCCTGTTGTGAAAATTTGAGGCAGCTCTCACAGTGCTCAACTGTGATACAGATGCAAATGCCTGCCTGCAGGGAGTCTGTTTTGCCAAACAGACCAGTGGAAATTGAGGCAGCTTTCACAGTGCTCAGACTGTGATGATGCAGATGCAGATACCTGCTGATTCTTACCACATTGTCTTCTGCTACCTCTGATTCTCTTCAAAGACGTTTGAACTGCATGAGCAGTCTGCTGAACTTTGGATTTGATATTTGATAGACTATAACTTTATGTCTTAGCTTCATTTGATTGACTCAATATTGTTCTTATTTTAAACAAAAAGGGTGAGATGTTGTGGTATGTTTAGTTGTAGATAATGTTTTAGTTAAGATTTGTCTCTTACTTGTTTACACCTCTGTGCCATTCCCAGCTTCCACCCCCACAGGAGGTTCCTGTTATTTGCTGATTGAGCGTCTGTGTGAAAACAGGAAGAAAACACCTGGGGATTGAGGGGTGGAGCAAGGAGGGAGTAGGAGTAGGAGGTGGAGGATAGTAGGAGGAGGACGAGAGAGAGGAGAAGGAGAGAGGAGAGAACAGAGAGGAGAGCGATGGGGTGAAAGCCTTGGAGTGAGCTCTCAGCCTAGCTACCTGGGTATTAGAATTCCCTGAGATTTGACATGGTTTGTGATTAATAAAGAGCACTGGAAATTTCAACGTCTGGACTCTCCGTTAAGCGCCATAACTTTATTTTAACAACGATTGAAGGAAAATTATGAAAAATGAATTCAGTAGTTCCTTCTTCTATGGGACCCAACATGTTATGCTTTTAGCACTTTTAAGATATGAATAGAACATGGCTTATGTCTGATAATGAGTTTCTTTGAATAGTAAAAAATAAAGAAATTAGAACTTTGAAAAAGTTAAGAATTAGAGAAAGGAAAATAACAACGTGCACACTGGGGAAAAATTACAAGCTCCCTTCCAGACAAAGACATTACTCTAGCTAAAGAGCAAAAACTTCAGACTGATTTTCTGCAGATGTCATGCCTCCATCAAAAAAGAAACCATTCAAAGAGTTTACAATCCTCCAAGCTTCAGGCCTCTGATCTTCAAGCTTGATTTTAGTGAGTAGTCTTAAAACAATAGTTGATTAATGAATAGCTGATTTTTTGGTATGCATACTTGCTGTTAAAGGAGGCACGCATTCAAGAGTGAATGATCTATTTGTTTACTCAAGCTTGCTGACCTACTGTCTATACTCTTCCTTTCTGATCTCAACTATGGTTCTGTTTCCATGGGAAGGTCAGTTTAACCAAGAATAAGTTTTTATGATATATATACAGAGAGAAAGCATGAATATTTCTCATATGGCAAATGGACAACATTATTGATGAGAGGCTTTTTCACCATGAGGTAAAGATGAGAAAGTGGCAAAGCAGTTAAGTAATGCCAATACTAGCCTCAGGCCAGGATTCTAGAGAAGTGTGGGGCCAGGTCAGGGCAACTTCCAGGCCCAGTATCACCCATTCTCTGACCTCCATAGAGCCATACAAACACATACACAAACAGTCAAAAGAATAGTTTTTCAGGTCAGTCTAGTTGGGTCCAACCTCAGAACCCCACCACCTTACGCCTTGATTCTCTTATTCAAACGGAGACACCTTTCAGAACCTCCTGCTAAGGGTCTTTTGAGAATTAAGAGGGAAAAAGCAGATCCCCAGCAGCACACAACCTGCCTACTTCTGGCATCCCTGTTAAAAGCAGACCTCCCCCTCCCTGACCTGTGTCAAGAGTCATTTCTCCTGCCTTGTCAGAGGATGTGGAAGCCACCAGAATGAAAATGTCTTGCTTCTCTCAAGGCCCCACCACATGGAATTTAAAGATAACAGCTCACTGAGACCCTGCCCTGTGCCCACACACCTGACACAGACCTATTCACAGAAGATTGCCAGAGCCCTGGCATGTGCAAAGCTGGCCAGTGGCCAAAGCAGAAGCCTGTGCTTGGCACATTTGTCAAACCCAGATGCTTTTCACAGATCCTCAGCCTGTAAAATTCCCTGACATCTCAGAGGATTCTCTTTGCCTGTGAAAGAGCAATCAGAACTCACCAAGATCCCCAACTTCTGGCTATGGAGCATCGGTGCACGGCCAGCAAGTAAATCTTCTCAGTTGCCTCTGTTGTTTCCCTCTGCCTATTTTGAATCTGCTAACTTTTTCACTTTCGTTTAGATAAAGACAAACGGTAGTAAAAAGAAACACGTCAACCCCTAGACAAGAGTTTTTCTTCTTACGTTTTGGCCAATAGAAAGAAGATTCCTCATTCCTCCAAACCTCCAAATAATGACTTTGCAATTTACAGCAAGTCATTGGCACCCATGATGCTTAAGGCCCCTTCGCAAAATGAAAATTTGGAATTCCAGGCTTGAAACTGTGAGTTTGATGAAGTCCGTTCTGCTCTTTCGAGCCACCGTGATGCCAGAATCTGAGCCTTGTTCAATAATAAAGTCTCTGTCTGGGATGAAAAGTCAGTTTCGTGTGTCTCACCCACAAAAAACTGCCAACGACCTTTCAAAACTCATTCTCAGAAAACGCTTCCTGCCTTAACTGATGAGTCAAGTCAACCATTCGAACAGAGAGGGATGGGTGAGAGCAGGCTGGCAGGTTGGCCTAATGGGTAAAAATAGTTATTAAACAAGCCTGTCAATCCGAGGTGCATCCCTAGAACCTCACATTTCAAGTAGTGAAGCTACCCCTGAAACCTGTCCCCTGACCACATCTGTGCATGAGTACTCACGTACTCTCCCATGTGTCCACACTCACACACATCATCTCCACACACAGTAATAACAAAGGACAATCTCACTATTATTACATTCAGGATGTTTGACAGTGTGCCTCTTCTCTAGTGCAAGCTAATGTGGAAACATCTGAGAGTTCATCCCGAAACTCGTTCAAGACTGAGCACGTTCCAGGACAGGAGATGCTCTTTTGGCACCAAGATGTTGTGGAACAGCTTTGGTTCCCAAACTTCAGAAGACCACTGATGGAAACAAAAACAATATTTGTGTATGTACTTATGAGTATGTACATATTTGTGCACATGTGTGTGCTCACCCAGGTGTGTTCATGAGGAAGCCAGAGGCTGATGTTCTCAGTCAGTCTCCACCTTATTTTTTGAGATGGCATCTTTCACTGAGTCTAAACTCCGCTGTTTCAGCCAAACTAGCTGTTGCTCCGCCAGAATTCTCCTGTCTCCCACGGCCACCAGCACTATATAATGCTGGGCATTAAATTTGTATGCAGGGGTATTAGAGATGCGTACCGTGGCATTAGAGGTGTGTACCTGGGCACTTGGCATTTACATAGGTGCTGGGGATCTGAACCCAGTTCCTCAAGCTTGCACACAATGTCATTTCCCATCACAGATTCAGGATCTCTCTGTACATGATTAGAGGCATCCCACACTTGCACATGTTACATGTTGGGCCTACACAGTGAAACTAGAATTTTATAATTGATTTATAGGTACACAATCATTCACTTAAATTGAGACTGTTTGGATTACAATAATTAACACAATTTTTTAATTCACATGACTATGGCAAATTATTGATAAATAAGATGCTGTGGGAGTCACACCTTAAGATTCAGGTCCCTAGTATAGAAAAAGACCAAAGCAGCCAACTTTAGTCAGGCTTCTAAGAGCACCAAAATTGTGTAGGCCCAAGCCAGGAGCACCGTGACCCAAAACAGTTCCCAGAGTTAAAGAAAAACACTTTCTAAGACAAACAAGATGGCCTTGGGATAAAAGAGTTTCCCCATGTAGACAGCCCATGGCCTCGGGCTAAGAGTCTTCCCCCCACCCACATTGACTAAGACCCTAAAGTTTACATTTTCTAGGAGCCCACAACCTTGCTATATGCCAGCACCAATCAGTTTAAAGGTTAACTGGCCCCTACCTATCAAAATGGGAAAACAATTTGGGGACCAATCAACTTGTCCCAACTTGGTTTGTGCCTAGCAACCGTTTCAACTATATAAAAAGCTTCACCATTTGTTCCTCGTGGCCGCTTCTATCCTGCGTGTTAGAATGGCCCCAGTATACTGGAATAGATCCTCTTGCTATTTGCATCAATATCCTGTCTGTGAGTCTCTGTGGGGGTCCAGCATTCCGGTTTGGGCCCTGGGGGTCCCAGTTTGGATCTCTGAGGTCCAACATTTTGGTTCCCTGACCAGGAACCGACGCATCTCCCCAGACCCCGCAGGTCGGGTATCGAAGGTAACTCGAGCATCTGTTGTTTGTCTGTCTGTCTGTCCGATCACCTGTTTGCCTGTCTGTTTGGAACAAGTAACTGGTCAGAGCTGTAAACTGTGTCTGTGTCTATAACGGAATGTGGTGTGCTTAAGCTTACCGGGACGGTATAAGCCAGGACCGACTCTGGAGGATGCTCCAGGGATTTGGGAGAGGACACCGTGAGGTTTTCTCTCCGTCTGAGCTGGGGGCAGGGCAGGCAGCCCTGTGGCGTCTGGCCGGAATCTCTGCCATACTTTCGATTTGGCAGACACCGGCAGGGAGATTCTGTCTGATATCTGTGCTCTGTTTCTCTTTGTGTCTAATCTCTGTGTTAATTGTAACTGACTTGACGATGGGACAAACGACTTCGACTCCCCTCTCTTTGATGCTTGACCATTGGTCTGAGGTTACACCATAGCCGTAAGAGGGCTGCTGATGAGCTACCCTCCTGTCTGGGGGTCGTGAGGACCCATGTCGGGAAGCTTGGGTTGTGAGAGGACACATTTGGGGTCATAGGACCCACCTGGAGGTCCTGACCTGCTTGGAATCTGGAGGCTGTGGAGGCCTTTCTGCTGACAGACTCTCTGGCTGAGAGCTCTGGGCGGACAGTGGTGCCAAGTGCTTATCTGATTCTAGAAACACTGGAGGGTGCACTGCTGTTTCCTGATGATTCTGTGTGTGTGTATGGCTAGACTTGGACTGACTTTGTTTTTGGATGTGGGACAAACTCCATCTGGACCTCTTGACATAATTATGTCTCATTTTAAGGGAGTCAAGGACAGAGCGACTTATCAGTCAGTTGAAGTGAAAAAGAGAAAGAATGCATACTTGTTGTTCTTGGACACCTGAAAACCTCTGAGAAATTGTGTGGTGCCATTGTCTTGTCTGATTCATGTTTGTCTCTGTTTCATGGTTATATGTTTTGTGTTTGTCTGTTTTCCGTGTAACACGTGAGACCTAACGTGGGCCAAGCAACTCCTCTCATATGCTGTGGGTAAGTGGCAGTGCTGCCAGCCGGGAATGCAAGCCAAGCCTAAACAAGGGGTGGAAGACCAGCTGCCGGGGATGGGGGGCTGCGTTGAGCAGACCTCTGGGGCCCACCCCAGCAAGAGCTGCCAGTTTCAACTCAGCAGCCTTGGTTTGGGGGCTCTCAGCCACAGGAGGGAAAGGGTTGATGAGACAAAGCAAGCAGAAAGAGGCAGGAGGGGGTGCAGCTCACCCACTCTTGAGATAACAGTCCTGCGGCCTTGCTGAGGCAGGAGGGGGTGGAATGCACCTACTCTTGAGACAGCAGCCAAACTTTCTTGTGTAAAAATCACTCAAATGGTATTTTAAAATATATTTGTGGTTTGGGTAAAGAAACCTAATAGTTTTAAAGATTTAGGTGCCCTATAATGACTGCCACTGAGATAGAGCTTGCTAGAAGCTAGAGGACAGGCTGCTGTTTGGGGAGAGACTTCTTGGAGCAGTCTTTGCTGCTGGCCAGAGTTCCGGAATGGTTTATGCACACTGTCCCTGTCGTCTCTGTGGCCATTTGCACACATGGCTATGGAGATAGACGTTTTTAAAAGGACGCTGGGCTGAACTGTTTCGGATCTCTGCTTATGCAGACAAACTGTAAAAAAGCATCAGGTCATATCAAGGGAAGTTCTGAGGTCTCTCTGTTTTCTATCTGAGTGTGTGTGAATGACGATGTTTTTTCTAGTGTAAGTTTAAAAAGAGAGCATTAAATTAAAGCTGAGTAACGTATGTGTGACTGCATTTTGGATGTGACTCCATTTAGGATGTGGACGCTACCATTCTTTTCCAGGATCAAAGAGGAGATGGAGGTAGCCACATGTTGCCATTCAAGGAGACAACAAATCTCAGATATTTAAATTAAATTGGATTTTATTTTGTATGATTTTTTTCTCTTCTATGCTGAAAATAAGACAGGATCTTTAAGAACAATGTTTAATAAGGGATCAAAGCTATGCCTCTGTGTATTCAGATACAGGAATGTACCTTGTGCTGATGGCCAAATTTTTAGGGTGAGAGTTATGGGATTAAAACAAAGTAAATCAAGGCAATTGAGGTTTGAGTAAACAACCTGGCAGTCTTTAGAGATCGAGAGGCCATGTGATGGTTTTTTCTATACTAAAAATAAGAGAGAATTTTTAAGATAGCTGAACTGCCACTGCACCAGAGCTGATTCAAACAGGCCTGGAAGGCAGACTGCTGAGGAGGGTGTGACAAAAGGAATGTACATTACAATAGAGGAATTTTATTTGTGGTGCTGCAGGCACACAGTTGGAAGGTCTATTCGGGTGCAAAGATGTATATTTTACCTGCTTGTCTTTGCTAGCTTTGTTAAGCCTCAGCTATTTTGAAAATTCAAGTCAAAAAGTGATCTGAAATGTATAGATTAATTCTGGCTGTAATGTTCTGATAAGCTGATCCTACCTCGGGCAGGAGTTCAAGATGTTAAATGTCATCTTATGTAGTAATTCTGTCTTGGTGATCACCAGTGTCAATGTATAAAAATAATGTGTATTTTGTGTTCATTTGAATATCACTGTCTTAAATATTAGCTTGCCAGATCTGGGGCAAGTTTACTTAGAAATGAGTCTTGCTGCAAACTTAGAGAAGAGAGAAGAGACCTGGAGCAGCTTGTGCTACTCGTCAAAATGCTAAAATAATTTCTGCCACTAACAATTTGTAAAAAGGCAACAAGTCATCTCTGAAAAAGTCCTAAGGTTCCTCTGTTGTTCCAGACCTGATTAAGATTTCTCTATCTGTATGTGGAATTATACTTTTTTTTGAATCACCAGGATAAAGATTCACTTTGTGGTTCAAGTCAATGGTCAGAATCATAACAGGCCAGAAAAAACTGGTCCTGAGCCGGGGCCAGGAGGGAGGAGACCACATGGGCGGAGAAAGATGACAACCTGGTGTGGAAGATGAGTGGGCGTGGATGAAATGTTAGACAGAGGTGAATTTCACAGGGTGTGTGGAATCTCCCCAATTCCTAAGACAGTAGAAGAAACAACTGGCTTGACATTTGGGAGGAAAGGTCTTAGGAGACCCAGAAACTTTGTCCCGGGGAATCAAGAAAGAACAGCTCAGTTCATTCAAGTCCCAAGGACATCCCATGTGCTGCGTTTTGCAGTGGGCTCCCTGCCAGGGAGATAAGAGGGTTTCTGGGGGTTGAGAAAAGTGAGAGGCAAGTAGGCCTGGGGAAAATACCTTGTTCCCTCCTTCCTGCTGCTGCCCCTAAAACTAAAAGACAGGAATTTAACCCAAGCTTGGCTTCCCAGAGAGTTCTGTGACTGTCTTAAGTCTGCATGAGATGGCAAGATGACATACTACTCGGTGTGTAAAGGGACACACACAGGGGTAAACAGCCAATACAGAGCAGGTAATCTGCGCTCCTTTGGAGAGCCTAAGGAGAAGGCAAAGGGTCAGAAGGGTAGACTAACAAAAAAGTTAACTCATCACAGTGGTCCCTACATAACTGAGGCCTCAATACCAACCTTTTTAAAATTGTGTTTTAAAGATGTGTTTTCTGGTATAGATCTAAAAAGAAAATACTATGTTAGAATAGATTTTATATAGTGTTTCTGTGTGCTAAAATAAGGTTTATAAAATTAAGTTTTCAAGAAGAGTGTTTAATAAGATATCAAAGACTGTATCTCTGTGTATTCTTATACAAGAATACATCTTTTGCTGACAGTCATCATTTCAGTTTGAGAGTAAAGTGTTTAAAACAAAACAAAATTAACTGAAGTTTGTTTGTAAAAAACCTGCAGTTTTAAAATTGAGAGGCTATGTGATATCTGAGCTTAAAAGACAGAATGCTGCTGAAAAGGAAAATTTGTGCATTACATTATGGGATATTATAAACACAAAGTTGAAAGGTTTTAAACTACTTTAAAGAAACTCTAGGTTTTTACAAAAGTTAAAAGTTAAAGCTAGAGGTTTTGAAAAACAGCTTTTAAGATATTTAAATTCACAAGGCTATGAGACAGTTTAAGTCAAAAGGTTGTTTACAATGACCTAAATAGTACAGCAAAGCAGAAAAAATTATATACAAAGTTTTGTTAACATAGAGATACTTAGAGACAACCTAAGAGATACTAAACATAGATAGCTCTCACACCTCAGAGATCTGCTGATTATGGCTTTTAATTGGAGTTACTGTTGGACTTCAGGGATCCAAACTGGGACCCCCAGGGTCCAAACCGGAACGCCACATCCCCACAGAGACTCACAGACGGGATATCGATGCAAATAGCAAGAGGATTTATTCCAGTGCACTGGGACCATTCTAACACGCAGGATAGAAGTGGCCCCCAAGGAGCAAATGGTGAAGCTTTTTATACAGTTGTTGGGCATAAACCGAATTGGTACATGTTGATTGGTTCCCAAATTGTTTTCTCATTTTGATAGATAGGGGCCAGTTAACCTTTAAGTTGATGATAGCAAGGTCACGGGCACCAGGAAATGTACACTTAGGGTAAAGTCCCTTGCCCAAGGCTATTAGGCGGTGCCTGTAGCCGCCGCTCATTTTAGGAATGTGGGCTGGGTCACAGTGCTCTTGAATTAAGCCTGACAATAATTGTTTTGTGGTTTCTGGGGTGGGCTAGTTCCTGGAACAGGGAGTTCTGGAATGTCCTATTAAGAGTTTAGGATTAATGACCAGGGCCTGGGGTCTCCGGCCTCACATTTCCCCCATTTTAAACCCTTTCATTACAAGTATAGACCCCAGATCCTAACAGTGACCCCAATACCTCCAGAGAAGACAGACGGGGCGGGGGGGAACACAGTAACCTCAGCTGGATTGTGGTAATGCACTACTGGGTAAAACTTCCCAATGCCTCACTTGCCATAGACCTGCCTAAACAGTGGACAAATAAGACACTAGAGAGTAGATCACCCTGCTTTGGATGGACAGAGCGGGGTTCGATCCCTCTGAGTCTTATCCACAGAAAGATACCTACTGGTCTGGCAACTGAAGACTGGTCTGGCAACTGAAGACTGGCCTGGCAACGGAAGATGGTCACTTCCTTGAGGCCTCTGTTCCCCATAAGGTCACAGAGAACATGGAGAGTCCAGGGTCATCTGTCTAGGTATGGGTAAGTCTCTGTCATTTTAATTGAGTTACACTTTTTGCTATAATTTAGTATTCCCAGATCTCTGGTGGCGTTGATGGCTAACTATAATTCTGTTAGTTTAGCAGCAATAGACAACCAGTTCCTCTCTCTGAGGCTACTAGAGTCCCTTTCTGAATAAGACAAACAGTATTGTCTCACTAACAGTCCCCCTGTTAAAAGATAAATAGGTTTTTGATATAACTTTTAAAAATGACTGCTCTCGGTAATAACAACTCTGTATTTAGTAAATAGTTAGATTAAAGAAAGTTTTAAGAAATGTTATGAGGTTTTTAAAATACCAAGGTCTATATGAAAGCCTAAGTAAATTGTGAAGGTCTAACTAAGTAAAAAGGTGGTTTGAGATAAAAGTTAAAAAGATATGAAAGAACGAAGAGAGCAATGTAAACTTTAAAGGTTCAGAGTTATAACATTAAAATTCTGAATACATGTTCTGATGAGATGGTATATTTGTTTTTATCTGGATTATTCCAAGTTTAGAGACTTGTTTGGCTCACCAATTATCTTCTAGACACTCTGTTGCTAAAAAAAGCCAAAAGCCATTCTCTACATTTAAAGATGAAAGATATTAATTGACTAAAAAACAGATTCTGTGTTGTATAAATTATGGGTCACTTTAAAGTCCCTAAGAGCATATGTTTTTAAGTGCCTAAATAGGCCCAAGTCTGAGGTGATTCTCATTAGCTGTTTTGCTAACTGTTCTTTCTGCAATGTGAATTACAATGATAAAAAGTTCCAAATGTAAGCTTCTGTAAACTTTAACTTCTGCTCTAGTTTTTATCCATCTCAACAGATCACCAAATGGCTAACAGACTCCATCCAGGCATCAAACTGCTTCAACTACTATGAGTCCTGGACATGCTGAGAGCTGAAAACCAGTCCAGCTGATGTGACCTCCCCTGTCCACTCCACTGGATCAGCAAACCAGATGTACCCCCACTGCTTTTGACTAATACCAGCCTGTTTGGGGCCCCTGACGACGTCCCCTCTCAGCAGGAAGCAGTCTAAGAGATTACAACGTCCCATTTCCACAGGCTGGAACTTTTAGTCAAAAGAAAACTCCCTAAGACTGGGGAAACAGTATGGTCCACATCCAAAACCACTGCCCCCTACACTTGGTGGCCAAACCTTACTCTGGACCTCTGTCAATTAATAGCAGGACTGAGCACCTGGGATATCCCCGGATACCACTTTGAAGGGGGGATTGGTTCCCAATGAGCTGAAGAGGCCTGAGTGTGACAGAAAACTCTAATGTTCCAAGGTGCCCTGTTCTGGGGATGGTGTCGGAGAATCGGGAATTGGTTGTAAACACCCTCACCTATGAAACAAGCTTAGGAGTGCCCCATTTTATGTGTGTCCTAGGGACGGACGTAAATTATTGTGCAGCCTGGGGTTGTGAAACTACTGGCACTGTCCATTGGAACCCTAGCTCTACCTGGGACCTAATTACTGTAAAATGGGCATCCATAGGACCAGGGCTAAATCAAAACAGATGCCTAATGCCAGGAGGGTATCAACTCGCCAGGAGAGTCCCACAACTATGAAGCGGGACCTGGACGGGAATGGAGCCATGTCTCAATTTTACTTGTAATCCTCTTAACATTAGCTTCACAGGACCAGGAAAAAAGGCTGAAGCACAATGGCTAAAAGGAAAAACTTGGGGACTGAGGTTTTATGTTACTGGGACAGATATAGGGCTCACTTTAACTATCAGACTTAAAATAGAAACCCCAAAAGTATTGGCTGTAGAACCCAATTCTGTACTATATCGTCCCCAACCTAGGCCACTCAGTCCAGCCCCCACCACTATTACTGAGATGGCTCTGAGCCCCAGTCCACAGCCCCCTATAACTCCTGGGTTAAATCTTACTTATATGGTTGAACAGGCATTTAAAGTTCTGAATGCTACTAACCCAACTGCCACTCAGGCTTGCTGGCTGTGTTATGATATTGCTTCCCCTTATTACGAAGCTATAGGGTTAATAAGCAACTCCTCATACTCAGCAGATAGATGCTAACAGGTGCCGATGTTACTCCCGAGCTCCCAGGCTCACTATCACTTCTGTTTCAGGACAAGGGATCTGTACAGGACAGGTCCCTTCCACCCATTCACATCGTTGTCACTCCACCATTCAAACTGAATATAGCTCTGGATATCTCCTCCCACCAGAAGATGGATGGTGGGTATGTGGGTCTGGTCTAACGCCCTGTGTTGAACTAAGTGTCCTAAATCTAACCAAAGACCTCTGTGTTATGGTGCAGCTGGTGCCTAGACTTATTTACCTTCAAGAGAGTGAATTGCTAGATATCTGGGAGGGGCAGGCTAGATTCAAAAGAGAGCCTATAAGTATGACCCTAGCTGTACTTCTAGGGGTAGGAGTGACTGCAGGAGTAGCCACAGGAGGCACTGCTCTAGCCCTCCAGACCTCCTACTACAGGGGACTAAGAGATGCCATAGATGTAGATATCAGAGCCATGAAAGATTCAATTTCTAAACTTCAGGAATCCCTAACCTCTCTCTCTCTCTCTGAAGTAGTCTTGCAAAACCGGAGAGGACTGGACCTCCTCTTTTTAAAACAGGGAGGATTGTATGCAGCTCTCAGAGAAGAGTGCTGTTTTTACATAGACCATTCAGGAGTAGTTAAAGACTCTATGGCAGCGGTACGGGAAAGATTGGTGTCCAGACAAAAAGAAAGAGACCAAAACCAGGGATGGTTCGAGTCTTGGTTCAATCAGTCCCCATGGTTTACAACTCTGATTTCCACACTTCTGGGACCACTTATAATATTGCTCTTGCTGCTTACTTTTGACCCTTGCATTCTTAAACGCTTAATTACCTTTATTAAAGAACGCATTGGCACAGTACAGGTGCTAATGCTGAGGCAACAATATCAGGAGATTCCTACAGGTAATAACCTCTGATTCCATGATTGGAATCAATTTACCTGAGAGAAGGAGGGAGATGTGGGGGTCATACCTTAAGATTCAGGTCCCTAGTATAGAAAAAGACCAAAGCTGCCAACTTTAGTCAGGCTTCTAAGAGCACCAAAATTGTGTAGGCCCAAGCCAGGAGCACCGTGACCCAAAACAGTTCCCAGAGTTAAAGAAAAACACTTTCTAAGACAAACAAGATGGCCTTGGGATAAAAGAGTTTCCCCATGTAGACAGCCCATGGCCTGAGCTAAGAGTGTTCCCCCAACCCACATTGACTAAGACCCTAAAGTTTACATTTTCTAGGAGCCCACAATCTTGCTATATGCCAGCACCAATCAGTTTAAAGGTTAACAGGCCCCTACCTATCAAAATGGGAAAACAATTTGGGGACCAATCAACTTGTCCCAACTCGGTTTCTGCCTAGCAACCATTTCAACTGTATAAAAATCTTCACCATTTGCTCCTCGTGGTCGCTTCTATCCTGCGAGTTAGAATGGCCCCAGTATACTGGAATAAATCCTCTTGCTATTTGCATCAATATCCTGTCTGTGAGTCTCTGTGGGGGTGCGGCATTCCAGTTTGGGCCCTGGGGGTCCCAGTTTGGATCTCTGAGGTCCAACAATGCCTTTAACATATTTTGGTAAAAATGAAAGCACAGCAGCTTTAGCAATTGTAGGCATACATTTTTCACACGAATTTGCCAGCAGACATCTCATATTTATGTTAGAAACTTAAGATCATAAGTTGGAATGAACACAGCATCTTTTGCTTCCTGTGTTTCAAGCCCAGCAATTTAACCTTCAGTGTCTTCCCTTGACAGGAAATAACTGTGAATGGCACTGCTTGTCTGCTGTCTCCATTTTTAGAAGTAGCCTAGGTATAGAAGTTAACAATTAAGTTAGCCAGGCATGGCGGCCCACATCTTGAATGGGATACAGAGGCAGGCAGATCTCTGAGTTCAAGGGCATCTTGGTCTACAGAGAGGGTTCCAGAAGAGCTAGGGCTACACAGAGAAACCCTGTCTTGAAAAACAAAACCCAAACAAACCAAAAAAGTCATCCTCACTGTGTTAACTGGACAGAACCTACCCTCAGCCTGACAGATGGCCTCTGGTCATGCCTGTGTAGATAGATTATCCTGATTCTGATAATTGCCAGGAAGACCCATCTTCACTGTGGTTGGTACCGTTCCGTGGACTAGGGGTCCTGAACTGTATAAAATGGAGAAAGTGAACTGAGTACCAGGGAGTGGTACTCTGTCTTCTCTCCTTTTGCCTGGATGCAACCTGCCTCCTCTCCTGCTGCCTTGACTTTCCCAGAAAGACTAGCTTACCTCGAACTGTGAGCCTGATCAAGCTCACCTGCTGTGCTCCATTACACAGGGTTTACTCCTGTGCTCCCTCAGGCCCAGCAAGTAGGCCTGTGTCAGTAATTA
The DNA here is from genome assembly GCA_026225945.1 of Cricetomys ansorgei. Classification (NCBI taxonomy): domain Eukaryota; kingdom Metazoa; phylum Chordata; class Mammalia; order Rodentia; family Nesomyidae; genus Cricetomys; species Cricetomys ansorgei. The sequence continues at coordinate 141,536 of JAMJFZ010002251.1, forward strand.
CATTTTTCATAATTAATGTTTACATGCATGCATGCCTGAGTCAGATGTACACTCTTGCCTAGTAAGATGTCCTATCTCCTGGTGACTGTCACTCTAGGTGCCTCAGGATGAATTCAGGGGAGACAGAGGTGAAAAACCCTCCATTTCATCATCCTTTTTGCTGCCACCATAGGCAGCGACTCTGCTCAGTACCTTGACATTAAGCACCTGAAGAGGCAGCACTGGCTGAGATCCTCATCCTGAGGAGTGACCTGTCATGCCTAGAATAAGGATATAAGAAGAAGAGGGGAAGGAGGGCAGGAGGGCAGGAGGGAAGGAGACGACCTGCAGTGCTTTTCAATGTTTCTTACCAACCAGTGACTTGGGACAAGGCTCAATGTTACAGAAATGAAGATGCCCTAGACATACACTTGTGCCACACCCTTCTGCTGGAATGACTCAGCCCTTGTCCACATCAGGGTTCCACGAGACTCAAGAAGGACAATAAACAGTGTGGAAACATATGGCAAATGAACGCAGTAGTTAGTTCTTTGGTACATATTTATTTTTCTGGGATACAGCTATAAATTTCTGGTTCTACCTACTGGCTTTTGTTGGCTTAGAAGGCTATGTTTCTTTTTAAATGCTGGGAATGTTTACTTATAGGTCAGTGCTGGCTTGCCATATTCTTTATTAGCAAAGGGGAAATACTCTTAAGGGTGAACTATCTATATCTTCTTCCAGGTGGGCTAACTCTCTATCTTGGCTCTTTTAGCTCCTATCTTAAAGGCTTTATCTCTTCCTGGGAAGACTAGCATTTATTCTAGTAATAGTTTTTATGATGTCCTTGCAGTAAACATGAGTGGATCTGAGACATGCCAGGATTTGAAGGTCTGTAAGGTTATTACAATTACTTTGAGCTGGGATGGCAGTGTCTCTTTCCCAATCAGCAAAGAGCCAGCCAGGAGATTAATTTGGATTTTATACTAATAGGCCAAGCAGGCATTATATTGATGAGAGACTTTTTTGCAGTTAAACAGTGAGGGAAGGGGCAAATTAGCCAAGGAGCCACACTCCTCTGGGTAACAGGAATGTGGAATCTTGTCCAAACAGTCAGCATCTGTCGCCAGGATGTCATGGTCCTCAACACACTTTAATGATGGTCGCAATAAATTGGAAATTCTCCCAGAATCGCATACTGAGAAAAGGAAAAAGCTAAAGCCTGGTACCAGCCAGAGGAAGGGTCTGACTCACACAGTACTGACATCTCGCCACACCACGTTGCCACGGTGACTAGAGCAGAGGTGATGATGGGTCAGGGAGAGACAGGACTACACCTTGACAGGGGCTGCTTGGTTAGGCGCACTTCTCGCCCTCTTCATGACAAGACCCTAGAGATACATATGGGGTTCCCTGGGCATCTTTGTTCTTCTGCGCCTACATTGCATCTTTCTCTGCTTCTCACTGATGGTTCCCTTTAATTAACCTGTTCAGGTCAGGTTCCTGGCTCTTTAGAGCTGCCAGTGGTTCAGCTTCTATGGATCGTGACTCTGGTGACATAGGCGCATCTCTGGAGCTTGATCATCTCAGAATCAAAGAGCAAAGAGAAGGAACTAGCTAGGTATAGTAGCTTGAACACGTAATTCCAGCACTCAGGAGGCTGACACAGAGACTGAGTTTGAGATGAGATACAAAAGGAGGAAAAAGAAACTGTCTCCTCTACCTCTTCCCACAGTCTGATACTCTTGCCCTGCAGTCGAGGACCTACAGACCCAACACCCCACATCTACACCCTGTGGTCCAGGTCACCTCATTTTCCTTCGAGGCTTGGCATAGCCTCCTTCATCATCTTCTCAGATCCAAGGCTGTCCCTCAGGTCTTTCATTTTGCCAGACTGGTTTTGGCAAAGTACCCAGATGCCTCTGCTTATTTGCAGTCCTGGCAGAAAAATAAGGGACAGGGGTGGACAGTGCAGGATCCTGTGTACAATTTAAAAGTATGAAGAGTTACACAGACTCTGAGTCCGTTCCATGTTACCACGTATCTAAATAAGTGTAGCGTGTCTCCAATGGTGGATGGAGGACGAGGGAGGAGAGTGAGCGCAATAAAGCAAAACCTCATCTTCCATCAGCCAGTGACAGAAGGATGCTGTGAAGAGAGGCCACTGGCAGGGGCTTAAGAATTGACAGTGTGGATGATGCTTAGAGGCTGGATAGATGGCTCAATAGGTAAAGGCACGTGCCGCCCAGCCTGGACCACAGTTCCATCCCTGGAACTCACATACTAGAAAGAGAGAAAGAGCTCCTGACAAACAGCCTCTGGATCTCACACCAATGCCAGGGCTCAGGGACATGCACACTCACATAAACAACTAGTAAATACATTCAGCAATATTTTTCAAAAGCAATCCACCCCTGGACTCAGCAAACTTCCTTGTGGAAGACGGTTCTAGACATGCAGTCACACAAAGCACACAAACACACAATGGCACCTGGGAAGGGTCAGGAAGAGTGAGAGGCAAATCCAGAGCTATCTGGAGTGATGGCTGTCTTTGTGAGTGTCCCCTCCCAGAGCAGCCAGATGGGCCTCCGAGGCCTGGCTCATGACACCTAGCCAGAGCGGGATGCTGATATCTCACTTCCTGCTGCCTCTCAGCTGTGGTAACACAAGAATCCATTTTATTTCACTCCTGTCCTCCATTTTGGAGGAGGTCAATCTGGTCACAGGGGGAATCAAGACAGGTGTACTCTGGCTGACACAAAGACGGCTATCTCATGTGAGCAATTCTATATAACCACTAAGGGGATGGGTGGGACGCATAGAATGTGTCAAAGTTACATGGAAGTTGCACCCAACAGAGACATCCTTGAGCCACTCAGACCCTCTCCTGCACTTCCACCCCACCCAGAATGAATGACACATGCTACACCCGGGGTGCCCCACTGACAGACAGGGAGACAAGTGTCTAGGAGTGTTCATAGCTGTCCTAGGACACACGTGTCTATGGGCTACAGGCTGCCTGTGTGTAGCAGTCACACACTGTGGTGGCTCAGCAAGGAAGACGTGGAGGCATTTATATAAGTGCAAACCTCAGCAGAGGGAACCACTCTCCTGGCAAATGATATATTAGACAGTGCAATCCTAAGCCTCTCATCTCAGGGGTTTTTAATTGATACCAAACTTCTACAATATTTCCCCCTTTTCTATATAAACAATCAAATAAATAAATAAATATTCATAAATACATGAAAAATTGCTTTATCAATACAACACAATTTAACACTACACTACACTACACAGGAAAACTATTTACAAGAGGAACAATCACAAGGACAGGACCAAGTGAAACCAAACACATATCAAGCTTTTCACAGTGTCTTTGGACAGCAGAAAAACATTATCAATGACCAATCATCTGGAATTCATGATCTTCTGGGCTCCTCCAAAGAACTTGGATCACTTCTCTGCCTCTCCCGTCTGCAGCACACACAACCTGTCCTCCAGGGTCTGGCTGGCTACATCACACTGCTGCTGCTGTCCTTGGTGGTCATCCCATGGTACTGACATCTTCAGAACACTACTGCGGTCCCTTGCTACAACTGGGCTGCACTTTCATCCCTCTTTCCCTCCGTACCTCCCTTCCTCCCTGGTAAGTTTCACTATTACTTATCCCATGCATTTATGTTCTAGCAATGGCAGCCTAGCATGCCCATTGGGACCAGCAGAGCACCACCTTTAGTCTCCTGGCACAATAACACGTCCATAACCATATTAAAAGGCATCCCTTTCCCCTCAGTGACTTCAACTCAAGAAAAACCATATTCCTGGCTACACCATGGAGAAAAACTTTCAGGATCATGTAGAGTTGGAGTTCATTAAAAGGAATTTTTGACAGATTTCAAGCACAAAGAGGTGCCCAGGGGAACCATGAAGCACACCCAAGTATGGTTTTGGGCTTCTCAAGAGAGAGTCACTCCTTATCTTGCTTGGCAATGGGTGCAAGTACGATCCCCAGGCCTCTGATTGCCATCACTCAGAGAATGTCATTCACAATATAAACTTTGTTTATAAAAGGAAACCCTTCAAGCACTCCACTTGCTGTCAGTTTCACTGGGTGATGGAAATCAAAGAGCCACACGATCAAGGTGTTACTCTCCATGGAGAAGCCCATACCCACACTTGGGGTGGTCTCACCCTTCCCGTGGGCATGCCTCTATTAAGCTCTGTACTTAAGGTCTTTGCTCTAAGAGTCTTTAATGAGCTCTGCTTCATGCTGTCTTGTCCTGAGAAGCTTTCCATGGCAAAGCCAAGAACCCAGCTTTACCTGAGTAGGTGCAAGGCTGTAAAGTGCGAAAGGACAATCCTCAGACTACACGTCCAGGAGTGCTGACTCTACCCTGACACCCTCTTACTACAGATATAAGTAGCAAAAATTGATTAGCTCTAGGCTCAGAGGCAGAGACCAGAGGTGGCCAGATGTCCGGGTCCTTGTGAGGGTTGAGACAGAGAGTCTGTCCAGGACTCTCCTGCCTTTGCTACATTGCTGGTGCTTGGGTTCCTTGGGTGACACTAGTGACACTAGAAGTGTCACTCTGTAAACACCTCTCTGAACCTACATTTTTCCCTTGTAAAAGACATCAAGGCAGTAGGGTCAGGGCCCTAATGACATCATCTTAACTATTAATAACTGCGGTGACCCTATTTCCAAACAAGGTCATATTCAAAGGTTCTAAGACTATAACGGGAAGTGAGGTCATGGAAAGGAAACATCATTCAACCTATAACCTACTGTGCAAAACAACCTGTGTTTCAATAAAGAAGTAAATTTGAATTTTGAGGAGGACATCTGCTTGCATTCATGTATAAACTACATAATGCTCAATGACTACCAGTCTCATTTATCAATAGCTTAATAGAAAAATACTTTACTTCTTTACTCTCTTGGTCCTCTGGGGTAGCAGATTGCTCAGGAAGAAGTGTCCTTCATTCCATGACTCAGTGTCCCAGAAGACTTGTTTCCACCTTCATGATCTTCCAAGAGTAACAGGTAAATGGCACATGTTGTATTTGGTTTGTGTTTGTCCTGACCTGGAAGTGACCTGTGAACTGAGCCTCTGAAGGGAAGCTCATGTCAGAGGTAGGTCAATGGTACTCATCTGACATAGGCTGGAAAGAGTGAGGACAGATGGGCACCCCACACCCTCTACTACAGGAATAACTGAAGGACTGGCTGGACAGGTTGGAGGACAGGGCATAATGAGGTTTACTTTGTTCTACAGCTCAAATCACTGTGTCCCTGAAGACTGGAGGACAAAACTGTCATGGACCCAGGAAGCATTAGTAGGCCCACTGTCTAACAAGTAAGGACTAGGAATACAGTGGAGGCAGCAGTCTGGTGAGAAAATTGAGGACAGCTGCTGGATTCTTAAAATTCCTTTGGCTGGTAAGATGGTTCAGTCAGTGTGGGTTACTGACCCGTCTTCACCCACAATGGTTTCCTGAACTCTCCACAGAAGAAAATGGACCGTTGAAGGAATATTATGAAAAATGAATGCAGTAATTCCTTCTTCTATGGGACACAATGTTACACTTTTAGCACTTTTAAGACACGAGTAGAACATATCTTTCTCTGATAATGAGTTTATTTTAATAGTAAAAAATAAAGAAATTAGGACTTTGAAAAAATTAAGAATTAGGGAAAGCAAAATAACAATGTGCACACTGGGGGAAAATTACAAGCTCCCTTTCAGACAAAGATATTGATGTAGATAAAACTGCAAAAACTTCAGACTGCTTTTCTGCAGATGTCATGCTTACATCAAAAAAGGAAACACTGCAGAAGTATCATCCCCTCCAAGCTGCAGGCCTCTGATTTCAAGGTTAATTTTAGTGAGTAGTCTTAAAACTATAGTTGACTAATGAATAGTTGATTTTTGGTATGCATACTTGCTGTTAAAGGAGGCAGGCATTCAAGAGTGAACTATCT